>CM077169.1:28785475-28837975 GCA_039654105.1 Coreius guichenoti | reverse complement strand
AAGTAAAAACATCCTCTTGACTTATTTTTGATTTCCTTATTTTTTTGGGATATATAGTGCTGGGCGGTTTCAATTTCGTGTACAATATGTATTTTTCACATACCGCCATTCCGGTGTGTAGCTGAAACAATTGCTGCATCAATGGCCATGAAGAGTGCTATGTAGAGTGTATAGAGAGGGGATCTTAATAATGGTATATAATAACTTTATAACACAACAATAAATAACCCACACAACTTACTCTCTTTAACATGCAAATACCAAGTAGAGCCCTATGATTTCTGTGATGCAGAAAACATGGACGGAATCACGGAATCCAGTCACAAATAACTTGCTGTAAAAAAGGGGAATGTCATGGAATTTGAAAATTTTTGGATGAATAAATCAAAAGTAGGGCTGTACAATAAATCAAATCTTTTTTGTACAAAAAAACAAAGTGTCTGTAATCATTAAACCTTAAAAAGACTGCTATTGAAATTTGAAGTCTGCATGTTTTACATGTTTTCTGTGTGAATGAGCGTCGCAGTTTTGTATACTACACATACTGAAGCACGAGTGACGCTCAGTGTTTTCAGCGTCTGCCGTCTCTATATGAGAAAATGGACACATGAACTTCATCTGCAGAGCGGCTCTGAGAGTCACTTCATGAGCATTTCACCTTTTCAATGGTAAAACTATCGCCATATCATATGCACAAAGAAACTCAAAAGATCTTCACGACAACCCATCAAATTAAAAGTTTGGTTTAACTTGAAGAAATTATTACAGAAATTAGAGCTGCACGATTCTGGATAAATTGAGAATCACAGTTTTTTGGTTTCAGATAGAGATCCCGATTCTCCCACGATTCTGAACAGACAACTAAACAAAATAACATGTAACTTATTAGAGATTATTAATTGCTGCAGTCTATTGGTTAAAATTGGTTTCGAATGAATGATTCATAAATACTTCATTTGTTTCATTACTGGATGAATCTCTTGATTGATTCAATGACAAATACATTTTTAACAGTCACTTGTCGCTGCCTGGTAGAGTAACAATGTAATCAATGCAAAAAGACTGTTTGTGAAGCTGTTTAATACCTAAACATGAAAACTGCTCTCTGGCTCTGCAGCGCAAACACAGATATGAATGTTCCAGTATGATTTTGTCAAAGGTTTAATAGACATAGGTGAATTGTTTTCTTTTAGGAATAAGTTCACGTAGGTGTTTGAATCGAGATCACAATCTTTTACCATACCAAAACCCTTTATATGGATAGTTAACCCAAAACAAGTTTTTGTTTTGTCGTTATAACTGTCAGTAGGAGATAATAAATAATAATAAATAATTAAATAATTTACGAAACAACTACAACAAAATAAATGTATTAGTAGTGGTATTTAGAATTGGTATCATTACCATTGTAATCATAAACATTAAAGATATGAACTAAAATAAAAAAATAAAAACTTCAAAAACTATTCATACTGGCACCAACATAGCATTAAATGGTGCTCCATAAAAGATCAAAAACAGTATTAAATAATCTTGTGTACTCTGAGGGGAAAAAACTGTTCTGTATTGTGTAATGTTCAGTGTTGTTCAGAGACGGCCTATTTTTTGCTATTGTTCAGCCAGCCAAATCCTTCCCAGTCTCTCCTTAGATGACCCAGAATTTGAATGAAAAATATTCAAGCCTCTAGGAACACATTATCATGAAAATGCATTTGGTTAAGCAGATATCATCTCAAATCTTAATCTAATATTAAAAACTCAATACCCATGTCCATCTTCAAATTAGCTTCAAAAGGAAATGGGATTTGATTTCAGTGTAAATCTAGTTAAAATAAAGGTTGTTATTGCAGCGCAGAGCGCCAAACTCACATCTGGCCAAAGGTCGGTCTGCAGCCTTCTTTTAACACCGCAACCTCGGATGGCACATCCACTTCTTTAACAACATTTACAAAAGTTTGAAAGCAAATCAAAAGCCCCTGACAGTTTCAGGCCTAATATTTTAACCTCTGCGACACAAGAGCATGCTCATTCCCATGGACTTCATTGTGCAGGGGTCGGCGACTTGAATGGGCCTTCATTAAGAGGAGTTTGCGTCAACAGTTAATTATGCAAATGGCCATAACCCCTTCATGCACTGGCAGGTTCCGGCTAGCTCCCTTCACCCTTCATTGCCATCCCACAAAAACAGCCCAAACACTGTACATATTTAACATACACCCCTCATACAACTCCTACTCCATGTGCTTACTTCCAACTCTTTCCAAATGCCAAATCAACTGTTGTGGGGGTGGGGGGGGGATCTATAATGGCAGCCATTGTGGCCCAAGCTAAGCTCCAAACAGCCTTTTTCCATCAAAGACCCTCCGGAAGACTCTTGCTGGGTGCAGTTGAATGCCCACTATAAGTGCCCCCACCATCCTCATGGAGAGCTGATGGTCTGAACTCATCTGAGGGACCCCGCACCAAAACAGTCAATTAGGCAAAAATGCATGAAAACCAATCTTGTCATTGTTTCAGTGATGGTAACGACAGGCCTCACCATCAGGCATCAGATGTCTGCGCTTCTTTCAAAGGCCACAAAGTTAATGTGAATTCACAGGAACATAGTTCTCACCTTTCTTTTCTCATCAACTGTCAGAGTTTGTCTGTCAAACTGTTACAGAGAGTTATTCTTTTCGATTCCGCTATAAAATGGATTTATAATATCGTGAATCTGTTTAAAATGGTGTGATATCTTTAAAAAATAGTACATGAATAGAGAAGAATAAAAACTACATTTGGTTTCATACAGATTAAGAGTAAAACTCAAACATTTTCTAGGTTCTAAGTAAGATGCTAATTTTCCAGTAACTTTAAAAAGGAAAAAGAAAAAAAAAAAACTCTGTGCAAAGTGCAAACCCTGTTTATCATCACCCACAGGACAAAATACTGCCAGTTTGAGAGTCTCTTCAGAATGTAGTCTGTTCAACACATTGTACTGTCCAATGGTCCAAGGCTTCATCTAACTTTAAATTACTTTCCTGAACAACAACAGAGACATAGACTCTGGTAAGTATCTTAAGCAGCTGTCAAACCTACCAAACTATCTATCCAAATATAACAGTACCTCAGGGTGAGGAGGGAGGTCAACTTCCTTCAGGTTCTTTACTTTTGAAAAGAATTATAGTTTTGCATCATTGTTGTTGTATTTTAAGTTTGTTCAAAATACTGTCATTTTGAGTTCTGAAAATTAAAATGTTTCTATCAAGGAAAAATCTAAATCAAAAGTAAAAAAATTAAATCAAGTGTTACTCTAGCTGACTTGTCTTTACAAATCAATGAACTGAATGTTATCAAACCATTTACTTCCAAATTTAAAATGCATGTTTGGTAGGGCTTGGTTAAAAATATTGATTTCTCGATTTTAAACGATTCTCATTTTGAAGAACTTATATCGATTCTTAAATACCAAGAATCGATATTTCAGTCTATGCTGTTTTCAGTTGATGAATAAACAAAACTTTGTAGTGTTCCTCCCATCCAATAAGTCACATTTAGCTTTGTTACTTCTGATATGAAACAAAGTCTCAGCTTTCAAATTCTGTCAATTTTATTATGAAATTCAAAAAATACAGTTTTGGAGCTCTTTAATGTGGTGTGAAAGATCGCTGTAGTGCACATGAACTAATCATCTCTTCCTCTTTTACTTCTACTTACAGCACAAAATAAACATGAATGAACATCAGAAGGTATGTTGAAAAGTAGGGATGCTAAAAATTAATCAACTCATTAAACTACACAGTTGTGGGGTCAACTGTGAGTGACGGAATCTAAAACAAAAATCCAGAAAATCACATTGTATGATTTTTAAATAATTAATTTGCATTTTATTGCATGACATAAGTATTTGATACATCAGAAAAGCAGAACTTAATATTTGGTACAGAAACCTTTGTTTGCAATTACAGAGATCATACGTTTCCTGTAGTTCTTGACCAGGTTTGCACACACTGCGGCAGGGATTTTGGCCTACTCCTCCATACAGACCTTCTCCAGATCCTTCAGGTTTCGGGGCTGTCGCTGGGCAATACGGACTTTCAGCTCCCTCCAAAGATTTTCTATTGGGTTCAGGTCTGGAGACTGGCTAGGCCACTCCAGGACCTTGAGATGCTTCTTATGGAGCCACTCCTTAGTTGCCCTGGCTGTGTGTTTCGGGTCGTTGTCATGCTGGAAGACTCAGCCACGACCCATCTTCAATGCTCTTAATGAGGGAAGGAGGTTGTTGGCCAAGATCTCGCGATACATGGCCCCATCCATCCTCCCCTCAATACGGTGCAGTCGTCCTTTCCCCTTTGCAGAAAAGCATCCCCAAAGAATGATGTTTCCACCTCCATGCTTCACGGTTGGGATGGTGTTCTTGGGGTTGTACTCATCCTTCTTCTTCCTCCAAACACGGCGAGTGGAGTTTAGACGGGCCTGGACATGCGCTGGCTTGAGCAGGGGGACCTTGCGTTCGCTGCAGGATTTTAATCCATGACGGCGTAGTGTGTTACTAATGGTTTTCTTTGAGACTGTGGTCCCAGCTCTCTTCAGGTCATTGACCAGGTCCTGCCGTGTAGTTCTGGGCTGATCCCTCACCTTCCTCATGATCGTTGATGCCCCACGAGGTGAGATCTTGCATGGTGCCCCAGACCGAGGGAGATTGACCGTCATCTTGAACTTCCATTTTCTAATAATTGCGCCAACAGTTGTTGCCTTCTCACCAAGCTGCTTGCCTATTGTCCTGTAGCCCATCCCAGCCTTGTGCAGGTCTACAATTTTATCCCTGATGTCCTTACACAGCTCTCTGGTCTTGGCCATTGTGGAGAGGTTGGAGTCTGTTTGATTGAGTGTGTGGACAGGTGTCTTATACAGGTAACGAGTTCAAACAGGTGCAGTTAATACAGGTAATGAGTGGAGAACAGGAGGGCTTCTTAAAGAAAAACTAACAGGTCTGTGAGAGCCGGAATTCTTACTGGTTGGTAGGTGATCAAATACTTATGTCATGCAATAAAATGCAAATTAATTATTTAAAAAAAATCATACAATGTGATTTTCTGGATTTTTGTTTTAGATTCCGTCTCTCACAGTTGAAGAGTACCTATGATAAAAAAATTACAGACCTCTACATTGCTTTGTAACCAGGAAAACCTGCAAAATCGGCAGTGTATCAAATACTTGTTCACCCTACAAAAATGTTTGAATAATTTGAATGTTTATGTAAAAAAACAATGTATTATAACATTATAAAAAAAATTCCTTATGTGCAATTTAAACGTAAGCAGCAGTAAGATGTATAGATTATAGCATTAGTTGAGATATTTTTTTCCTCGAGGAGATTTGCCATGTACTGTACCTGATAGTCCCCAGTTAATCGATATCAAATCGAAATCAATCGCAAGCTTGTGATCGAAGTCTAATTGAATCGTGTACGGCTGCAACAACTAGTCGATAAAATTAATAATGAAAATCATCGACAACGAATCATATTATCGATTAGTCGGGTCTGCCACCAACTTCCACCAGTCGCGCCAAATGACAGCACTGAATAAGCATTTCTATGGACAAAATCTAAAAATAGTGAAGTGTAAACAGAGAGAGCTGCTTCGGGAAAGGTACATGATCCAAGCGCCCAAAACATGAGAACTCTTTATTTTAAGCTTCAAGCTAATGCATTAGTGTTTAACATAACCTCTCATGAGCTTTGACAGATGCGTGCGTGTCCTGCAAAACGTTCATTTTACAGGTTATATCCACTGATCTATATAGAGAACAGTGGCTATATCCTTATCTGTAAATGTTACTAATTCACGCGAGTATTTCCATTTTGCATGAAAGCGTGTCCTGACAGTCTGCATTAAAGCTTCAAACTTCACTGAACGAGCGCCGGTGCGGCGGGTGCGCGCATGCGCCTCAAATAGACAAAACGCAGTCGAGAGGGAGACGATTAATATTCAGCGCAAAAACATTCATTTAACTGAAATATCTGCTGTTGGACGCTAAATTTAGTTTTAAAAGTCAACGTGTAATTCACGTATTTTATGAGAGTAGTAACTGTAAAGGGATAACAGCGTGTAACTAATTAAATATAAAGGTAAGACGATTTTTTTACAGGATAAAGAAATAACAGGTTACTTTGTCCATAGCGAATGTGTGTGTGTTCCTGCAGAACATTCCTCTTATTTGCTAACACTGAGTTTGTTTTTTCTTTTTCTTTAGTATCATTTTAATGTAGGGATTTAAACTGTCCTTTTGCTTAGTAACTTTTTTTGCACAATGTATAACGCAGATATACACTTACGAAAATTAACCATGGTTCTATTAGATAGTAAAACCATGTTTTTTTGGCGTATTGATTACCATTTCTATAACCACACAAATACCATAGTAAACTATGGATTGAAGCAAAACTACGGTTAATTTGTGGTTACCACTGAATAACTACAATAACCCTGTTTTATTTATTTATTTAATATTATTATTTATTTATTTAATATTATTATTTTTTATTTGTTGTAAAACCATGGTTAATTTTTATAAGGTATATTCACTATGTATGTTTTCATAGCACTCAGCTGACATGTTTGCTTAAAGGACAGAATATGTGGAATAGGGTGTTTTGTCAGAAAAAAAGAGGGCTTTTTTATCTGACTAATCGAAAAAATAATCGACCAACTAATCGATCATCAAAATAATCGTTAGTTGCAGCCCTAGAATCGTGACATTTGTATCAATGCCCAGCCCTAATGCTGGGTAACTACAAACTGCGCAGCTAGTGCGCACGCTCAAACTGTACTACAAAACAACACACAAACTTACTATCACATACAGTATAATCTCATGTGTTAACACTAAAGAGATCACCCAAAAAGAAAAATTGTCATCATTTACATTATAAATATGAATTCATCAGACGCTTTATCCAAACCGATTTACATTGCATTTGAGGTGCGCATTTTATCAGTTCATGCATTCCCATGACCTACTGTTTTGATCTACATGAAGCACCTAGATGTTACAAATTGCATACTAACTTTCTTCTGCGGATTACAAGTCGTAACGAATAACGTTTCACACACAAAAAAATTGCATGACTTTAGAAGACTTGAAATATAGTGCATGGACCATATGGACCACTTTCATCATAATTTTATGCTATTTTTGTTGTTTAAGCTTGACAGGCCATGTCCTCAATTAGTCTCATAAGAATGACCAAGATATTCTTCAAAAATTCACCTTTTGTGTTTTACAAAAAAAAAAAGTCAAAAAAAGTCAAAAAAAAGTTTAAAAGGGACATGAGGTTGAGTAAAGGCGGGCGTACACTGTGCGAGTTCGGACACTCGAGAGGTTGTGAGATATTGCACACGTTACGAGTCAGTTAACTTGATAATCGTGTCAAAGCAGCTGGTACACGGCACGACTGTAATGCACGGCGAGCCGGCGCCAATCACGAGAACTTTCACGCTAAACACAGAGACTGGAGCTTTCAATGTTGCAGCTATCTTCGGATAGGAAAAAGAAAGAAAAAAAGTATCTGTGTGCAAATGATTTGTTGAAAAGCTGAGAACAGCAGCCATTCCTTTCAACAAACAACCAGAGAGAGAGAAAAATTGCGTGTGTGGTCTCACACGCTGTATGGTTGCAGCCACTGAGCTATAGCCTGATAAAACTCGATTTAGCCTATGTGACGCGGTTGTGTATAATTTGGCAATAGGGAACAGCCTATACACTGCTGAAAATCAGGCCGACTCCCCGAATTTTTTAAACATGTTTAAAAATTATCGGGAGGTTGTGAGGTGCTCATGCTCGGCTCGTCTCGTAATTCCTCTCACATGCTGCGAGCCGCGACCATACGAGCATCAACAATTTCTACACAAGTGGGAAAAAAAAAAATAATAATAATAATAATAATAATAATTCGCCTGCCAGCTCGTATGACAGCAAAAATCGCACCGTGTACCTGCCGACACGTCCTGCTGGATTTATTCCTCATAACACTGGAAACAACTTAAAATACTTCGTCATTTTGTATAAGATATCATTAGAAACTTTAATGTTTCTATGTGTAAAATGAATAATGGATGAGGAGAGAGATGACCAAGGATGCACACACCTCGACTTGATAGCAGTGGGTAGACAGGTAATCTTTTAATACACACAGGTAGACGAACTGGAGACACGAAGGAGTAGCAGTGCACAGGAGAAACGCTATAAATTCGCTGGAAAAACGTAGGAGCTTTAGGTAAGCAGACCTTTCTCTAAACAAGACTAGACAATGTGGGTAGCCGAAGTCTGTGCTTTTGTCTGTGATGAGGTGATGATCAGTGGCAGGTGCAGGTGATCAATACTCTGATCACAGTGCTCGTTGTGATTGGGTGGAGCCTGGCGAATCCGTGGCAATGGCCTTAGTTCAGTGACTTAAATATATTTTTCCACTAACCATGCATAAACGTCATTTTGTCAAAACTACAAACTTTAACATGCATGCTGCTCACATAATATTGTAGCAGAGTTTGTGCTGAATACAGTGTAATCAGACTTCAGCCATGAAAATGTTATATGTAAAGAAAATAAGCACAAATGCCAGGGCATATCAAAAAACCTCCAGGGCCCAGAAAACACCTCAGACCCCAGAGGGTTAACCATGTGATAATATTACTGTGATTACTGTGGATCAGAACATGGGCCTCAAAAACAAGGTCCTGTATTTCTGCTGACCCATTCAATGTCTACAGAGAATTCGACAGCCTCTGCAGAGAGAAGCAAATCAAAAAAAGGCCTGTGTTGTTTGCGCACCACATATGTTTCTGGAGCCCCTTTGTTTGTTATTTTATTTTTCTTTATTTTTTTTGTGGACTCCTGGTCTCAAAACAATGCTCAATCTCAACGCTTATGTAATATTAAACTCAAACCAGATTCAGGGACCCCACTGCCAAGCCCACCCATCTCAATCTGAAAAGCATGCCTTTCCCTCAGCAGTAAGACACACATTCGGACACATATTCAGACAGATTTTGGATGAAGAATAGGAACAGCTGTTTTCAGTGCATGGTTCAAACAGGAGACTTCTAATCTGCATATGTATGAAATTCATAAATGTCTCAGGAAGTATTAGGTCTGATTTAACTTCTTGAACTACACTGACCTGAAGAAACAGTTGGTTGTATAGCAGCAGGGCCATTCTGCCACTTAGTTGTCACCCTTAACACATATAACCAGGGGTGCACATAACTGGTGCGCAGGTGTGCATGCGTGGTAAAAATAAATGATGAGCAGCAGAAAACGTGGAGGGAAGCACTTTTGAGTACCAACATTTTTGGGGACAGGGACATGTTTACTTACTGAATAGGGGTGTAACGATACACCAATGCAACGGTTCGGTTCATGTCATGGTTTTGGAGCCATGGTTCGGTTCGGTTCTGTTTGCTATGGGGCAGGGTTCATGGCAGGGCACCAGCAATAATAACACTAGATTCACTTTTAACTTAATAACAACAGCAATAATTTAACTTATTAACTTTATACATTGGCTTCACGTTTTCTTTAGAGCAGTTAGCATACCTGAGTAAACTAAAATTAAATAAATGCCTCCACTGTAGACTAGTCAGAAATAAACTACTCATTTTACCATTTACCATAATGTTTTAAAAAAAACAAAAAAAAAACAAGCACATTTATTTCATAAAAATTTATGACACACACACAAGTAATGTCCCACTTTAGCCTACTTAAACACATAAATTGTATGAATATGACTAATACTACTGATGAATAAATAGGCCTATAAGGTAAAGCTATTAAATAGCAGTTTTTGTTAATACAATAAAGTAGCCACCACACTAATTTAAAAATAAACAAAATACCATAAAGTGAAAATAAAGTGGCATTGTGGGGTTATGAAAACAACAGTTACCATGGCGGATACACAATACCAACATGAACTGTTAATGAAACATGAAAACTGCTCCTGATGAATAGAATGAACATCATACCTGCATGCAAATCCTTCCCAGCTAACACACGTCGTACCAGTTACGTGATTTATTGGTACTTTACTTTTATTTTATGACTTACGAATTGACAACGTAACGTTGCATGCTCATAGTTTCTCTTGCGCTTTATATGAAGTGATATACAGCGCGTGTAACTAAAGAGTGTGCGCTACGAGCACAGTATAACGGCTGACAGGACAGGAAAGCGGTTTTCTAAGGTGAGAGAGGTTTTTTATTTCGTAACAAGCTACGAAAATTACGATGTTGCTGGGACTCCAAGGTAGCATTTAGCCTACCTGGCTAAATGGGGAAACTGGCTCTCGTCCTTCCACCATGCAACTTGAGCGATCACCCAAGTCACGTGACATGCACTTGGAAGACAAAAGTTAGTGTATATTTAGTAAATAATATTATTATAATAATATTTAGTAAAAATACAGCTCTTATTAGTTGTTAAAAGTGTACTAATTACTATTTAATCAAATGTCAAGGAAGAAAAAAATTATTTTGTGGCATAAGGTGAAGTGAGAGCTGGGCTGGGCTCGTTCAGTTCGACATGAGAGTATCGCGGTTCGTACCGTGGGTAGTATATCGCGGTTTTTCGGTTCGGTCTGAATATCGTTACACCCCTATTACTGAAGTAGGATTTTTCTAGATAGCAATCATGATGATAAGTGTGTTCATTAATTATTAGGGGGTGCAACAGATCGCAGTTGATCCGTGATCCATACGGACCAGGCCCCACGGTTCAGCATGTGATTCGCAGATTAACTGCTAAATTTAACCATCGTAGATTGAAAGTTAATCATTGGACGTGTTTTGTCTTGCCAATTTACACATTCAAACTATTTTAAATGAGAATGAGAAAGAGGAAGAGAAAATCAGGATTATCTGTTATCTGCGCACATAGTCACATACAAGCGCACGCACATAGAGAGAGAGAGAGAGAGAGAGAGAGAGAGAGAGAGAGAGAGAGAGAGAGAGAGAGAGAGCGAGAGGAGCGTTTCAGACAGCGCTCGAACACCGAATTGATTCCTCTTACGCGTTTACTTGCGCTTGAATAGACACATGTATAAAATTACGTTTTGTATACACTATATTGCCAAAAGTTTTGGGACGCCTGCCTTTACATGCACATGAACTTTAAAATGACATCCCATTCTTAATCTGTAAGAATATGGAGTTGGCCCACCCTTTGCAGCTATAACAGCTTCAACTCTTCTGGGAAGGCTTTCCACAAGGTTTAGGAGTGTGTTTATGGGAATTTTTGACCATTCTTCTAGAAGCGCATTTGTGAGGTCAGACACTGATGTTGGACGAGAAGGCCTGGCTCGCAGTCTCCGCTCTAATTCATCCCAAAGGTGTTCTATCGGGTTGAGGTCAGGACTCTGTGCAGGCCAATCAAGTTCCTTCACACCAAACTCGCTCATCCATGTCTTTATGGACCTTGCTTTGTTCACTGGTGCACAGTCATGTTGGAACAGGAAGGGGCCATCCCCAAACTGTTCCCACAAAGTTGAGAGCATGAAATTGTCCTAAATGTCTTGGTATGCTGAAGCATTAAGATTTCCTTTCACTGGAACTAAGGGGCCAAGCCCAACCCCTGAAAAACAACCCCACACCATAATCCCCCCTCCACCAAACTTTACTTTTGGCACAATGCAGTCAGGCAAGTACCGTTCTCCTGGCAACCGCCAGACCCAGACTCGTCCATCGGATTGCCAGACAGAGAAGCGTGATTCGTCACTCCAGAGAACACATCTCCATACATCTCCAACATAACACATGAGGACAAGGGAATCACATGACGATGGAGCACATGGCAGGATCACATGACAAACAGGAACACATGACAAAACCAGGAACAGGACAAGGAGCATAAATACAAAGACATGAACACAAACAAAACCGTGACAACAGTGAATATACACTCACCTAAAGGATTATTAGGAACACCATACTAATACTGTGTTTGACCCCCTTTCACCTTCAGAACTGCCTTAATTCTACGTGGCATTGATTCAACAAGGTGCTGAAAGCATTCTTTAGAAATGTTGGCCCATATTGATAGGATAGCATCTTGCAGTTGATGGAGATTTGTGGGATGCACATCCAGGGCACGAAGCTCCCGTTCCACCACATCCCAAAGATGCTCTATTGGGTTGAGATCTGGTGACTGTGGGGGCCATTTTAGTACAGTGAACTCATTGTCATGTTCAAGAAACCAATTTGAAATGATTCGAGCTTTGTGACATGGTGCATTATCCTGCTGGAAGTAGCCATCAGAGGATGGGTACATGGTGGTCATAAAGGGATGGACATGGTCAGAAACAATGCTCAGGTAGGCCGTGGCATTTAAACGATGCCCAATTGGCACTAAGGGGCCTAAAGTGTGCCAAGAAAACATCCCCCACACCATTACACCACCACCACCAGCCTGCACAGTGGTAACAAGGCATGATGGATCCATGTTCTCATTCTGTTTACGCCAAATTCTGACTCTACCATCTGAATGTCTCAACAGAAATCGAGACTCATCAGACCAGGCAACATTTTTCCAGTCTTCAACTGTCCAATTTTGGTGAGCTCGTGCAAATTGTAGCCTCTTTTTCCTATTTGTAGTGGAGATGAGTGGTACCCAGTGGGGTCTTCTGCTGTTGTAGCCCATCCGCCTCAAGGTTGTGCGTGTTGTGGCTTCACAAATGCTTTGCTGCATACCTCGGTTGTAACGAGTGGTTATTTCAGTCAAAGTTGCTCTCCTATCAGCTTGAATCAGTCGGCCCATTCTCCTCTGACCTCTAGCATCAACAAGGCATTTTCGCCCACAGGACTGCCGCATACTGGATGTTTTTCCCTTTTCACACCATTCTTTGTAAACTCTAGAAATGGTTGTGCGTGAAAATCCCAGTAACTGAGCAGATTGTGAAATACTCAGACCGGCCCGTCTGGCACCAACAACCATGCCACGCTCAAAATTGCTTAAATCACCTTTCTTTCCCATTCTGACATTCAGTTTGGAGTTCAGGAGATTGTCTTGACCAGGACCACACCCCCAAATGCATTGAAGCAACTGCCATGTGATTGGTTGATTAGATAATTGCATTAATGAGAAATTGAACAGGTGTTCCTAATAATCCTTTAGGTGAGTGTATATTCCCTTACAAATATTAACCATGCTTTTACAACGAATAAAACAAACAAACATATATTATAATAAGTAAATAACAGGGTTATTGTAGTTATTCCATGGTAACCAAAAATTAACGATGGTTTTGCTTCAAATCCATAGTTTAACTATATGTGTGGTTATACAAATGGTAATCTATACGCCAAAAAACATGGTTTTACTATAATAAAAACATGGTTTTACTATAATAAAAGCGCGAGCGCCAGCCTCTCGTTTAGTGAAGTTTGAAGTTTTGAAGACTGTGTCAGGACGCGCTTTCATGTAAAATGGAAATACTTGCGTGAATTAGTAACATTTACAGATGAGGATATAACCTGTAAAATTAATGTTTTGCGCTGAGGACGCACACGCATCTGTCAAAGCTCATGACAGGGTATGTTAAACACTAATGCATTAGCTTGAAGCTTAAAATAAAGAGTTCTCATGTTTTGGGCGCATGGATCTCATACCTTTCCCGCAGCAGCTCACGGTTTCCACTTCACTATTTTAGATGCATTTTGTCCATAGAAATGCGTCATTCAGTGCTGTCATTTGGCACGACTGGTGAAAGTTTTGCATGCACAGAGGGCAGACCCGACTAATCGATAATGAGAATCGTTGTTGATGATTTTCATTATCGATTATTATCGATTTTATCGACTAGTTGTTACAGCCCTAATTGGAACACCTGAATTCAATGATTTGGAGGGGTGTCCCAATACTTTTGGCAATATAGTGTATGCACCCCTGCATATAACCAATAAAACTCATACATAAATGAGTTTATATGAATGCTGACAGGGATGAAACAGAAATGAAATGGCTGTAATATCCTGTTGGAGGCTAGGGGTGTAACGACATTCAAACCAAACCGAAAAACCATATTCTCATGTCGAACCGAATGCGCCCCGCCCTCTGCTGCCCAGGCCCAGATTGGCATTTGATTAAATGGTAATTAGTACACTTTTAACAACTAATAAGAGCTGTATTTTTACTAAATATTATTATAAAAATATTATTTACTAAATATACACTAACTTTTGTCTTCCAAGTGCATGTCATGTGACTTGGGTGATCGCTCAAGTTGCATGGTGGACTGGAAGGACAAAGAGAGCCAGTTTTCCCATTTAGCTAGGTTAGCTAAATGCTACCTTGGAGTCCTAGCATCAACATCGGTCCCCAGTGAGAGTTCTTTACAGCAGTGTTTCTCAGCTGGTTTGGTCGCGAGACTGTTGAGTGGGTCACGGAGTGCCTGAGAAAAACGTGTTGTCCCGATTCAGTATCTGCAGTCAAATGATATGTTGTAAGGCTATATGTCGGTGTCATTTTCGTAGCT
The DNA here is from genome assembly GCA_039654105.1 of Coreius guichenoti. Lineage (NCBI taxonomy): Eukaryota > Metazoa > Chordata > Actinopteri > Cypriniformes > Gobionidae > Coreius > Coreius guichenoti. The sequence goes on along the minus strand of CM077169.1, from coordinate 28,823,463 downwards.
TGTTACGAAACAATAAGTCTCTCTGACCTTAGAAAACCAAACTTTCATGTCCTGTCAGCCATTATACTGTGCTCGTAGCACACACTCTTTAATTACACGCGCTGTATATCACTTCATATAAAGCGCAAGAGAAACTACGATCATGCAACGTTACGTTGTCAATTCGTAAGTCATGAAATAAAAGTAAAGTACCAATAAATCACGTAACTGGTACGACGTGTGTTAGCTGGGAAGGATTTGCATGCAGGTATGATGTTCATTCTATTCATCAGGAGCAGTTTTCATGTTTCATTAACAGTTCATGTTGGTATTGTGTATCCGCCATGGTAACTGTTGTTTCCATAACCCCACAATGCCACTTTATTTTTACTTTATGTTATTTTGTTTATTTTTAAATTAGTGTGGTGGCTACTTTATTGTATTAACAAAAACTGCTATTTAATAGCTTTACCTTATAGGCCTATTTATTCATCAGTAGTATTAGTCATATTCATACAATTTATGTGTTTGTTAAGTAGGCTAAAGTGGGACATTACTTGTGTGTGTGTCATTATTTTTATATACAGTGGGGAGAACAAGTATTTGATACACTGCCGATTTTGCAGGTTTTCCTACTTACAAAGCATGTAGAAGTCTGTAATTTTTATCATAGGTACACTTCAACTGTGAGAGACGGAATCTAAAACAAAAATCTAGAAAATCACATTGTATGATTTTTAAATAATTAATTTGCATTTTATTGCATGACATAAGTATTTGATCACCTACCAACCAGTACGAATTCCGGCTCTCACAGACCTGTTAGTCTTTCTTTAAGAAGCCCTCCTGTTCTCCACTCATTACCTGTATTAACTGCACCTGTTTGAACTTGTTGCCTGTATAAAAGACACCTGTCCACACACTCAATCAAACAGACTCCAACCTCTCCACAATGGCCAAGACCAGAGAGCTGTGTAAGGACATCAGGGATAAAATTGTAGACCTGCACAAGGCTGGGATGGGCTACAGGACAATAGGCAAGCAGCTTGGTGAGAAGGCAACAACTGTTGGCGCAATTATTAGAAAATGGAAGAAGTTCAAGATGACGGTCAATCTCCCTCGGTCTGGGGCACTATGCAAGATCTCACCTCGTGGGGCATCAATGATCATGAGGAAGGTGAGGGATCAGCCCAGAACTACACAGCAGGACCTGGTCAATGACCTGAAGAGAGCTGGGACCACAGTCTCAAAGAAAACCATTAGTAACACACTGCGCCGTCATAGATTAAAATCCTGCAGCGCACGCAAGGTCCCCCTGCTCAAGCCAGCGCATGTCCAGGCCCGTCTGAAGTTTGCCAATGACCATCTGGATGATCATGAGGAGGAATGGGAGAAGGTCATGTGGTCTGAGGAGGCAAAAATAGAGCTTTTTGGTCTAAACTCCACCCGCCGTGTTTGGAGGAAGAAGAAGGATGAGTACAACCCCAAGAACACCATCCCAACCGTGAAGCATGGAGGTGGAAACATCATTCTTTGGGGATGCTTTTCTGCAAAGGGGACAGGGCGACTGCACCGTATTGAGGGGAGGATGGATGGGGCCATGTATCGCAAGATCTTGGCCAACAACCTCCTTCCCTCAGTAAGAGCATTGAAGATGGGTCGTGGCTGGGTCTTCCAGCATGACAACGACCCGAAACACACAGCCAGGGCAACTAAGGAGTGGCTCCATAAGAAGCATCTCAAGGTCCTGGAGTGGCCTAGCCAGTCTCCAGACCTGAACCCAATAGAAAATCTTTGGAGGGAGCTGAAAGTCCGAATTGCCCAGCGACAGCCCCGAAACCTGAAGGATCTGGAGAAGGTCTGTATGGAGGAGGTGGCCAAAATCCCTGCTGCAGTGTGTGCAAACCTGGTCAAGAACTACAGGAAACGTATGATCTCTGTAATTGCAAACAAAGGTTTCTGTACCAAATATTAAGTTCTGCTTTTCTGATGTATCAAATACTTATGTCATGCAATAAAATGCAAATTAATTACTTAAAAATCATACAATGTGATTTTCTGGATTTTTGTTTTAGATTCCGTCACTCACAGTTGAAGAGTACCTATGATAAAAATTACAGACTTCTACATGCTTTGTAAGTGGGCAAACCTGCAAAATCGGCAGTGTATCAAATACTTGTTCTCCCCACTGTGTATATATATATATATATATATATATATATATATATATATATATATAGGGGACATTGTTACAGCACAGAGAGCAAGCCTCTCACCTGAGAATGTGGACATTATGGTGTTTTTGAAGAACTTAAACTTTAATTGAACATTTTAAATGTATGGTAAAATGAGTAGATAAACCAGTTTATTTCTGACTAGTCTACAGTGGAGGCATTTATGTCATTTTAGTTTACTCAGGTATGCTAACTGCTCTAAAGAAACCATGAAGCCAAGTTATAAGGATAAAGTTAATGAGTTAAATTATTATTGTTTTGTCGTTAAGTTAAAAGTTAATCTAGGGTTATTATTGCTGGTGCCCTGCCATGAAACAGAACCGAACCGAACTGTGGCTCCAAAACCGTGATGTGAACCGAACCGTGGCATTGGTGTATCGTTACACCCCTATTGGAAGCAATTAGTGGTGTAGCCCAAAGTATTGAACTGAAGCAATTTTAGTTTAGATATCCCAATTCAAGTCGCTGAGGATAAAGTGTCTAATAAGTGACTAAATGCAAATGTTGTTTGTGTTTAAAAGCAGATATTCAGTGTTGTTATTGTTAACTTAAAGGGGTCATGAATTGAGAAATCAACTTTCCCTTGAGCTTTTGATATATAAAAGGTCATGGTAATATAAGAATATCCTGTAAGTTTCAGAGCTGAAAACTTCCTTGTTAGTCAAAGAAAAGCTTTATTTGACAGCTGGCTCAGCAAACGCTCGATCTCAGAATGTGCCAAGCTGTGACGTCAGAGTGAGGTGAAACACCGCCTCAAGACCAATGCCTAATTCTGTAGCCCCGCCCACCAATTCGTGCCTGACATAGATAAATAACATAGGCCTACGTGCGTGGAGCTAAACCGGATCGAACTTCCAAGCAATAAACATGCAGCATAAACTTCATTCGGATTCCAATATTAGGAATTTATGGTTGAACTTTATTTTTAATGACGATCCAGCTCACGTGGGGAGTTCGCTTCATTTCACTGTGGATTCGTTTGTAAACAAGAGACTGGATTTGCAGACAAAAACGATGCTGTGTGCTGGATCTGACAGGAATGGTGCAACACACTTATGTGAGTAAAACATGTTTTTTATATGTGACAGTATTGCATTGTTACAGATCGTTTGATATCTACTGATTATGTGTCTAACTAAACATAACTTCCACGTTGTCACGGTGTGGAGTATGCAGTTTGAGGTGTTGTTGGTTCATTGTCCTGCGATTCGGGATCAGACTCGAACATGTATGGGCCAGGGCTCACAAAGCCCGATGTCCCGGAGCTATGCGTTTTCAAGTCGGGCTGCCAAAATGTAAAGAGATCTTGACTTGATATTTTAAGGAAAATACAATCACGGAAGCTGATGCATGTACGTGTGTGTGTGTGTGTGTGTGTGTGTGTGTGTGTGTGTGTGTGTGTGTGTGTGTGTGTGTGTGTGTGTGTGTTAGTGATTCGCGGTTATATCCACCGATCGGGCGGGCCAAGTAATAAAAAACAACATTCCAATTAATTGCGGGTGGATGAGAGATAAATCATTGTGTTTGTTTGATAAAGACATATTGCGAGCCCTGTGGGCGAATCATTCCGGTTGCCATTTTCAAAACAATTCCCACATGTACTGACTGACGGAGTCGAAGCTCATTATAATATGCAAAACTGTTATCCAATCATAGCAGTGGGCGTTTACTTCCAAGTCTTCAATGCGGCACGCCCATAAAAACTGAGCGTTCCAGGAGCTAGGCTCAAAACCAGGGTAGAAAATAGCCTATTACTTATTCATTATGATGTTTTTGAATGTAAAAACCACGCAAACGTCATAAGTTGACCTCAGACAACAATATAATTTTTTTTTTTAAAAGTTCATGACCCCTTTAAAATAAAACTTCAAAATTGTTTTCTTCATTGAACAAAGCTGAAAGCTGATATATTATTTTAGACTTAACTGAATTTAAACAAAAAAATAGAAACGTGCCTTTGCAACTACCTGAAATAAGAGAAGTTTAAGTATTGAAATTACTGAAATGAAAACTGAAATAAATATAAATTAAAGCAAAATAGAAATATTTAGAAAAAATAAAAAAAATAAAAAGCACAAAAATTCTAAAACTTAAACTAAAATTTTTAAAAGAAAACTGAAAATATTAACCCTTTCATGAATGAATTATGACAAACTCAGTCAGGATTTTTTTTCCTGTTTTTATTGCTCTTAGGGCATGAACTGAAGAGATACTGTATTAAACATACAGTAATAACAGTAATACGGTGTATTTAACAAACCAATGAATAACATGATATAAAATCATGTGAAAACTATAAAATATATATTAAAAAAAATAATACATGCTTCAATTATTAATAATGCTTCAATTATTGCAAACGCAATTGATTTTGTTCCCGTTCGACCAGCAGACGGAAAAGAACTTCATACAAATTAAACTTTGCGTGTTTTTGAGAACAGAACATTAGGACGTGATTCCATCAAAGATCTGGTGGAGGTACAACTCTGTGGAAACCATGTAGAAAACATGCACGCTCCCTCCAGTTTACCAGAGTATGTTAATTTACCCTTATTAGCTGATAGTTCTAATTATGTTAAAAAAACGACACATTTCTACCATCGCTCTCCTCTGAGAAAACCTCAGACTGAAATCTACATTGATCTATTGATGTTTCAGACTGTGGAAAAATTAGCGATCAGGCCTTTTCAATCTCATCTAAAATGAGCAGTGTTGGGGTAACGCATTACAAGTAACATGCATTACTTAATCAGTAGGGCTGTCACGATTCCTCGATTAAATTCAAGTACTCAATTTAAAAAAAAATCCTCGATTGCAATTTGCCCATGTCGAGTAACCGATAAAATACCGGAAGTGGCGTATTCCACAGACGAGAATCCATGAACCGCATTATTAGACCATTTTCAAAAACTGTACAATGTATTAAACTAGGGCTGAAACGATTCCTCGAGTAACTCGAGTTACTCGAATTCAAAAAATCATCGAGGCATAAATCATTCATGTGTTGATTTTAATAAAGACGCGGAACTCTCATTTCACGGTCAAACGCAATGAATGTGTGTCATTCTTTAACTTTCGTTTTCAGCTCATTTCAAGATCAAAGACCGCAATGCGAGAGACAGCAGCATCAGCACTGCTAATATAATTTAGTCTCGCTATTTTTAAATGAAGACAACTGTGTGTTGAGCTTCAGGATGCGACGCTGAACATTTAAGCGACCATTTAAGCGACCAGCATGAATGGAGTTTGCACACGCATCACCGTCATTGTGATGTGTATGTGAAATGTTTAATGGGACTTTATATACTTGATATCACCGAAATACAGCTAAGCGCAACAAATAGCAGAACAAGCTGTAACTGTCGTGTGCGCGTGATGTGCAGCGCTCCTGCTGTCAGAGCTGCGTGCTTTCATTGATTTGCGTAATTTAAATCTCACACTTTAATCATATTTATAGCTCCTAACTTAATAAAACAAGCTGTGTTACTATGATGAATGATTAGCTCAAAATGTAGATCTGTATGTGCGATGTACTTTATTTGAATTAAATACAAACACATCTCTCGCTTTTGCTCACGTTCAGCAATTACTCCTCCGTGTGCTGTATAGAGGTTGTCGACCCTGGTTTAGGTTATTTAAGAAATGTAATTTCGCCAAAGAAGATTTTTTTTTAAAGCAGTAAGCCTACTTCAGTGTAGCTAATATGTTACGATAGCATGGCGCTTAACACTGAGAATTTGAATAATTGTAATGTGACGATCATGTGCGGGTGGATGGTTTGTTTTTAACAGCGGATTCGGTGATGGTAGAGCTGATCTTTAGTATGCCCATCTCTACTCTTGTTCTTATTCCAAGTTACCTTCCTGTCCAATATTTTTTGCTTCTTACAAAAGCCACAAAGCCTTCCAAGAAGACAGTAAAGGCTCATGTCATGCCTGAGCTAAGCTGCACAACATAAATGCAATGTTTAGGCATTATTATTATTTATATTATTATTATTTTGATTTATAGGTTGTAGGTTTAGTTTTAGGTTGTACTATGTTTACCTTTTAAAGTAATTTGAAATTGATTTTTATATTTATGATTTTTTTTATTTATATATATTTGTATTTGCATTTTGATTATGGCAATTGAATGCACTATAGTTTTCACAGATATTAATGTATGCAATTTCAGCAATAAAACTTAAAATTTTTCTAAAAAGGAAACAAATTAGTTGTCTTATTTTCTCTTGTATATTTAGTATTGCTCTTTAATAAAGAAAAAGTCATTCTTATCTGATTACTCGATTAATCGATGGAATAATTGGTAGAATACTCGATCACTAAAATAATCGATAGCTGCAGCCCTATATTAAACCATTTAAAAACCATACTTTTGCATAGTGCTATTGTGAAATCACAATGGCTGCGATTCAAATAAATAAATAAATGCCCTGCGGGTTTAATATATAGGCTCTTTATTCTTATATAGGCGCTTCTCTCTGTTTATGTCTATGGCGAGTCACACAGGTACTGGGCTACTCCGCAGTGGTACGGTATGAACCACTCTAAAATAGTCAGAATATAAACACTTATTATAGGTGTACCGTAGTGATTCAGGATAAGACAAAAACACTTTGGAAAATGGATTCATGATGTACTCGCTTATTATAACTTTGGTGGAATGGGTGAACATGTGGAATGGGATCAGGAAATAATGCAAGTCAGACTAGCTGCTCAATAATATCCGACAATAATATCAGGTGTTTATGCTAACTGATTTGTTCTCATAACAGTTCCCTTGATTTTGAGACAAAAATCTTTTCTACAAAGAATATAAATCTTCAATAAAAATTAAAAAATTTTATGTGAAATGGAAAATACAAACCATAAGTCATACAAAATCCACTGGATTGAAGAAACAACTGGACTCACTGAAAAGACATATTGAAGACTTTAAATTTTAGTCGGTTACAAAACAATCATGTTGCAATCATCAGTTTCGGGCCTTTAAAAGATATTTTCCCACTCACAGTGTGGCACATCTGCAGTGCAGCGCCTGCATTTCAACATAGGAAACTTCATAGATGTACAAAATAATACAAAGCGTTTACTGGGGAGGTCTAATTGGGTCAGAACTAGAATTTTCCAATCCTGACTCATCTACCAGTCAACACATTTCTAATTGTTTGGCATTCAGTCTTGCTGATTTGGACTGCTTCAACAGAAGTTGCTGGAAAGAATATTCCCAGACACATAGGGAGGGCGCTTCTCATTGTTCTAACTCTTTCTCAACCATGGTCCTGGAGCTCCCCCAACATGGCTCATGAAGTCAAATAGAGGACACATACAAAATGTTCAGTTTTAGGTGTGCTCCAGGACCAAGATTGGGAAGCGCTGCTTCCTCGTCATCTTGCGCCTCTGTCATCCAGCCTGTGACCTGAAAATGGGCACTTCAGCAATCTAAATGCACTGCAAGGACAGGAGGAACAATAAGAGAGAGCAAGCTTCCAGAAGAGCTTGGAGTGAGGATCCACAGGTGCATCCTATGCAGACACCGAAATGTCTCCAACTTCAACAGGTCATCTTTCTTTTGTTAATAAAGTTTTAAATGTTGTTTATATGTTTATGTGGTGTTTTAATATGCTTTAAGACAACCCGTGTGCAAATTCATCAGTCAACACCACTGCAGAGTATTTTCTCCTTAAAGGGGACCTATTATGCAAAATTCACTTGTACATGGTGTTTGAACACTGATGTGTGTCCACTGTGTGTGTGCAACCAGCCTATAATGGTAAAAATCCACCCACTCCTTTTTTATAATCCCCATAAATCAGAAGCAGTGTCTGAAAATACGTTGTTCCAGATTTCCTCCTACTGTAATGTCACAGTAGTGGCAAGCCCCGTCCATGGCTGATCACAATCTAATCTATTAACATAGATCCTGCCCTGAGTGAGCCGCACATAGTCTGCCATGTTTATATCCTTGCTATAGCACCTATTGATATAATGTCAGCGCCACATAAACATTACAAATGTTCTGTTTTTTGGATGTACCAATGAACATAAGAGTCTCCATAGACTCCTGGCATCTGAGCTTCTAATGACACAGTGGATGAATTTCATTTATGAAGGAAATGTGCCATTAGGTAAACTCTTATATGTTTGTGCAAATCATTTTACGCCGGACTGCTTCGCAAACGAGGGTCAGTTCAATGCTGGATTTGCACAAAAGTTGATTCTGAAAGATGGGTCCATGCTTAAACTTCATAACCAGAAGTATCGCAGTTCATATTTTGTGAATGTTTCCAAATCGTGTTTCTGAATGTGCTTGTTAGCATGCTGTATGGCTATTGTGGCTAAAGATGATTATATAAATTATAACCGTAATTAAACAAAACGATACCTGTTCTATCTCCATGCGCAACCCTCTACAATGCAAGTAAATCACTCACATTTACGACCAAATTTCACGCTAGGTGACTAAAAAAAAAATGTCTTTAATTAGCCAATGGCTAGTAAATTTTATGATTTCAGTTGCCTGTGATTGAGTTAGAGGCAAAAAAATAAGTTTAGTGCAGATATAATTTCATTGCCTGCTGAGCTTTTCTCGCACTCAACGTGAGAAAAAGAGAAAGGCTTTTACACATGCCACGTAAAGAGAATTGGCATGCTAGATCTAAATGCAGGGCTCGACAGGACTGCCCGATGGCCAAGAGTTGACAGAACTGTCACTGTCCCCATTGGGTTTTATCATTTTGCACATTTTTTAGCCTTGCCAATTTAAACATTCAAGCGCAAAAAGACGCGAAAGATAACTCGCATTGAATTGAGCTCTTTCACAAAATTATGTCACAAATGCCCGTCTTGGCAAGTATCCTAGTAAACAATTGGTTATGTCTTAAGTGAACATAAACAGTCGAGATAGAAAACGCATGTGTAACAGTATCAGTATATTAGATTTGTGCATTGTCTTAAAGTGACAGCAGTCTAATATACCTGCTGCTGTCTGTTTTTAATGTTAATCAAACGAATGTTAATGTTAATCTCTTTCTCAGCTTTACTGTTGTTTGATTATTACTGATGACATCATAGACAGCGGGAGATCTAATAAGCTGCATTCACACTAATGCACAGATCTCTTTTGAAAATAAAATGGAGTTTATCCTGTCTGTTTAATCCCTTAAGACATAACTGACTGTGTTTACATTAATTTCGCGCCATAAAAGCATGAGATGCGCAAGTACATTTAAGCACTTACACGAAGGGCCTTATTTTAACGATCTAAGCGCATGGTCTAAAGCGCACGGCACAAGTGCACTAAGGGCATGTCCGAATCCACTTTTGCTAATGATGGGAAAAATGGTCGGCACGCCCAGCGCATGGTCTAAAAGGGTTGTCCCTATTCTCTTAATGAGTCATGGGTGTGTTTTGGGCATAACGTGCAATAAACCAATCCGAGTGTCATCTTCCATTCGCTTTTAAAAGCCAGTTGTGCTTGCACCATGGCGGATTGCTATTTACATGGCGGAATATAGACACCCTTAACCTGACGAGTACCTGACCAGCACGCCCATGGGTGCACAAATGGGCCTTTATTAATCCCTGGAGCCGTGTGGATTACTTTTATAATGGATGGTTGCACTTTTTTGAGCTTCAAATTTTGGGCTGCCATTCACTGCCATTATAAAGCTTGGAAGAGCCAGGATATTTTTTTAATATAACTCCAATTGTATTCGTCTGAAAGAAGAATGTCATATACCCCTAGGATGACTTGAGGGTGAGTAAATCATGGGGTAATTTTCCTTTTTAGGTGAACTATCCCTTTAAGAAATCTGCAAACTTTGCACAAAAGTTGTGTCTGTAAAAGAGTCAAACGACAAACTTGTTCATCCATTTGCATTCTCACCACCCCGCTGACGCTGCTAAACTAGCACCAAAAGAAGTAGGGTTGGGAATCGATAACTTGGGGTTGGGGTTCTGTTTTTTTTTTTAAATACCGGAACCGTGTGAAATTCATAACTTTCGGTTCTGAAAATGGTTCCTTTGCACCGTGTGGGTGAAGCGCCAGGAGCGTATCCTAGTAGTAAGAGCTGTGTGACTTCCTTGATACAGAAAAAACGGATGGAATTGTGGGATCCAAACCGCACAAAACCTGCCATTTAACTATGAAGTCTGCATGTTTCGGGTGCCTGTGAATGAGCAGTGTAGTTTCGTCTACCTCACATACTCATGCTCGTGTGACGCTATAGCGGTGTTTCAATGTCTGCCATCTCACTATGAGGACATGAATACATGAACTTCTCCGTATCTGCTCAGAGTCACTTCACTATCATTTCAGAGTTTAATTTGATAAAACTATCATCAGATATAAACCGAAACTCAAAGGGCTTTCACTACAACCCGCCAAAATAAAAGTCCAGTTTACCTCGAAATATGACAGAAATATATTACCATTGTATACTAAAATGTAGGCTACTTCTCATAGTAGTAGTAGTAAAAATAATAACAATAATAATAATAATAATAATAAAAAATGTATTAAAACATTAACCCTCTGTAGATATTAGAGACACGTGGTGACCCCCTACATGTCTGTGACAGTCCATTATATTTTAGAGGGTTGGAAACTGGACGTAAAATGTCTCGAAACAACAACATTCATCCCAGAGAACCACACTGCAGATGTAGTGGCTGAGGCGCTGACAGAGGTCGTGGATGATTGGGACATAGAAGAGAGTAAAATTTGCAGCATCACTACTGACATTATTCACTACAAAAGGAAAAAGCAAGAACTGATTGTGCTTTTGGCATCTGTCGTTCAATTAACCTCTTGATCCCTTTTGAGCCCAAAACAGGAAAATGGCATGCTTGAACTCAAATGGTTGTCTTTCCTAAACCCTTTGGAGTATTGAGCATAGTTGTGGTATCATTTGAAAGAAGACAAATGGAGCTTTTTTTTCAACTTTAAAAAAAAACAAACAAAAAAAAAACACTTGACATGCTGAAGTATATTGGAATGGAAATGTTTTTCAAAAGAAATTAAAAAAAAATAATAATAAAGATACCTGCGACAGCTCCAAAGTGCCCCTTGGTAACAAAATGATCTGAGGGCTAGAGAAAGCTGTTACAGTTACTTTTACATGTGCCACATACACTAAACCATTCTTCAAAAAATGTAAAATAATTACAAACAATTTCATGATGTTAAAAGTTGGTGTTTTATTAAAAAGAAAAAAAAAAACTTAAAATCTGTGCACTTTTTGAGTTTTGGTGCTTTCATTACTAAATTCATACAAAATCAAGCTATATACAAAAAAAATACCTTTTTACAGCCTTTGAACAGTTTTTGTCTCTATACACGGAAAGTACGTTGATTGCCAGTCATTCACAGAACATTCAGTCTTGTCCATACATAAACTATTATTGATGGTCGATTCAGACAGCAATCGGCCTCCAAAAGCAATCGTTTGAAGGCTATACATAAACTATTATCACAACGATGGCCAATCATTCAGGCAAAAGACAGTATTTAGTCTCCAAAAACAATCGATTGTCTCAATACATACATTGACATTCCGCTAATGGCGTACAGAAGAGCATCGCCATGATTCTACAGATGACTTCACTCTTTGAGTAATGTTCCACCTCGCTTCTTCTCTAACACGTCCTCATGAGGAAAATAAGGTTTTGGACAATGGATGATGGGCACATCATCGTTTAATGTACAGCTAGCTGTGGATTATCCCGCTTATTCTATGGTCATTTGCCAGCATTGACAACTTCAAACTGATATTGATGTTTGCAGCGCAATATTTGACCATATTCGTCAGTTTCAGCTTGTTAGATCTAGCATTCTGCCCGCTTTAAATCAGACACAGAGATAAAGATGACATTAATTTGAATAAATGAGTTATAGAATTTATTTAAATTAATTATCGAGAGAAAGAGAGAGATATTCTGTGGGTTTAATTACTTAAAAACAGCGATGTTGTCCCCTCGTTGCTGAGAAATATAATGTAGCAATTCAGTAGCGAAGCTATTTTATTAATAAGTCGTGGAGCAGAGTTGATAAGTTTCTGAATGTTTCTGTGTGTGAGCAGCGCGATCTCCGCTCTTTGTGTGCGAGTGACGTATGTGTATGTGCTTCAATGAAAAAAGCGCATATAGACCGTGATTACACTAACTTGGAACTACCTGCGCATTAAACGGTTTTATTGCACACCTTCCAGCCAAACAGAATCGAGCATTCTGTATAATATATCAGTTTAATACATAATTTGTTTTCATTATATTATATTACAGGTATATTATATGAAAAATTTAACTGCTCTGCATGAGATTTAAATTTTTTTTTTATACAATTCCTTGGTAAATGTGTTTCATTTAATGACTTCTGAATTAACTATTTGTTTTAAAAAATATGATTTAATATCACTGTTACATCAAGGGTCAAATCAAATAGAAATAGCACAAAGTTAAAAGTTACAACTGCATACTACTTTTTGTGTGAACGTGCGCTGTACAGGTCTGGTATAGAAAATGTTTTTGGCCTCAGGTAACCAAAATGTCCGCTCTATAGGAAAAATTTTGCTCAGCAAGAAAAACAATTAGAAGGAACATTGGTGGGGGGGCTAATTTGCATATTCATGGTCCCATGTATACTAAATGAAGCAAGGGTGTAGTTACATTTAAGCTATTTTAAGGCATGAAGAAATTATTTTCATATGAAAAAAAGTTTAAATATGTCATTTTGATTATCAAAGATAAGTTTTAAGGGATAAAATTAATAACTGCAGAGGGACTTTAAAGAATGTCTTCATAAAACTTCCAAAAACATAAACAGCAGGTGCCTCATCACTTCGGTGATTCAGTGAATGTGGATGTTCCATCTAATATGTTTTGCTTAGATTCCTCCATCACATCTTATCCTTTCATCCTTGCATTCAAGGAAAAAAAAGATGTGACGAAAGGGCACAAGAATATACAAAGACAGAAATTCGAAAAACCAATGGCAAGCAAGTAACAGGAAAAAGAAAGACAAAGCAACAGCAAATGGAAAACTTCACAATAAAAGTCCATATGATAAAACAGATACAATGACCCCTAGTGGTCAATAAATGACTGGAATGTTATGTTTTCAAAAAAAAAAGCTATAATATTTATAAATAAACCTGCTTAAAGCCCCATATAAATAAAACAGAGTGTTTTGTGGCTTTTAGACCTTGTGTGTTAGAAATGTAGTAGTGCACTTATAAAAGCTGACAAAATTTACTTTTAGCAGATATATGCATTTACAAATTTATCAATGGACTAAAATGTTTGACTAAAAATATTAATTATATTTAACAAGTCTTTCGCCTCAGACCCCCATTTCATAACAAAAACAAAATAAAAGTTACAGGATAACTGGGATTGCAAATCATCTGTATTGAAATGAGCAGAAACGACTGCAGTGCATGATATTTTGGGTCATATTTAATGAAATGGCACCATCAAGTGGTATTTGGAGTTCTTTTATAATACACATTTTGAATCAATCACAGTTGAGCAACATTGGGGCTGCTGGCATTAGGTATTATGGCTATATTATTTTAAGTTTATACTGCGATTAAGTCCAGATTCAAGGTTCAATGATGCTGTGAATACTAACATAAAAATTACAGGAAGCAATCTACAATATAAGCCTGTTTTACTTAGCATCAGAAGCATATTTACAAGCATACTGTTTAATGGTTAAAAGGACATGTCTGAACAGACAAGAGAAAAGGTCATTTCAGAAGAGGTTAAATAGACATTGAGAGGGATCGTCTGTAAATATATGAAAGTGATATTTCCCTGCAGTGGCTAGCTGGCCTAAATTTCTCAAAGATCCTAATCACTTTCCTAAAGGACTAGGGCTTCACACATGCAAAACATCTATAACAATAAAAACATGTTGTAAAGGTCAAAATACACACCAGTATGTTGAGAAGATGTTTGGCATTGGCAATATTTTCAGCATATTGAACACTTGAAATAATTAAACTAATTAAATGGATTGTTCACCATCATCATTTAAAAATGTCATCATTTACGCACCCTTATGTCGTTCCAAACCGGTTCCAAAAAAGCCTATAAAAGATATTTCGAGAAACTGTCTTAGTTGTTTTTTCCCCATACAAATGGAGGTTAATGGTAACCAAAACGTTTTGATTAATAACATTATTTAAAATATCTTCTTTTTTGTTTCACAGAAGAAAAGTCATGCGGGTTTGGAATAATATGAGGGTGAGTAAACGATGACTATTTTCATTTCTGGGTGAACTATCCCTAAACAGGCAACGTGCCGCACAGGATACATACTCTATAGTCCCTTGTAGGAGGCATGAGAAAGAATTTTTCATCCAATTCTTTTATCATTATCATAGTTTAGTCTGTTTGAGTATGTGGGTTAAATTTTTTGTGCTCGTTTTGTTAGTTTGACCTGAAGCCAACATCAAAAGTTGTACTTGTTAACATTAGTTAATGCACTGTGAACTAACAGGAACAAACAATGAACAGCTGTATTGTTATTAACTAACATTAACAAAGATGAATAAATACTGTAAGAAATATATTGCTCATTAACTAATGTTAACGAATGAGACCTTGTAAAGTGTTACCGAAAAATCTGTATCCCCTGAGATACATTGCCAGATTAGGGTAAGAAAAAATGATTACCCACAGTATTGACAATGAGTGGTGTCGCAAGGTAACTGGGCCCCCTGTACAGGTTATTGCATTAATGCACATTCCGGGGTGACAGGTGGGGTTGACACATACACACAAAATCATGTTAAAATACCCATCTCTGCAAGTATTCTCGTAAACAGTCGGTTATGTCTCAAGTGAACTTAAACAGTTGAGTAAGAAATCGGATGTGTAACATTAAATTGGATCCGTGCATTAGGTCTTAAAGTGACAGCAGCCTATAAATACCCGCTGTTGTCTATATGTCATTGATGTTAATCAAACTACAAAACACAGCTTTAACAAAGATTAATCTATATACAGTGAACATGGTGCTATTTTACATTTGATCAGGGTTTTTCCTGCGTAGAGAATTACGAGGCGGCCGCCTCCGTCAAATTTTGTGCCGCCTCTGGTTGTCGACAAAACTCAGACAGGCAGTCACATGCTCAGATTAGGCCTGTTGTGATAATTAAATAATCAGAAATATATGTCACATGATCCTTCAGCAATAATTCTTATATTATGATTTGCTGGTACAAAGTCATCTAAAGCCATTCCATAGCTGAATGTGAGTGACAGAAGAATATTTACATCGTTAAATTAAAATCGTGAAACTCGTCTTCCTTCCGCTGCAGCTGTCAATCATTCTCCGTTCAGCATTCAAACAGTCTGGTTACTTAGGACACTTAACAGTCGCCTCGTCTGGTTACAACAGGCAGCACGGTAAAACTCTCTCCAAGATGATACATTCCCGTTATTATACTTGATCTGTAGATAAAGGGCTGTGGATTTGCATAAAATGACTTTATCTTGCTGGAGTTTATCTACGTTAGCTGTTTCTGAACGATGTTGTACTCGCTACCGGGTGACAAGGACTATTAATTAGCATCACACGCACAATAACTGGAATTTAAAACTGTGAAGAAACAAATGATCAGTAAACTGTTGGACAGATCTAAATTATAGACTAGGATTTGTGCGCTCTGACTCCATGTTGCTTTAAGCGCATCATTCTGCACCGGGATGCGCATAAGCGGTTTGTGCCACTCTGTTTTGAAGCGTTTCATATTATCATAGTTTTGTGCACTGAAAGATTATTAAAAGCCTATCTTGTTCTCTCGTATCTATCATATCTTTGTTGCCCCATTAAAAAGCTGCACATTACGTTTACAATAAACTTCTTGTAATTTTATATTATTTGTGTAGGCATATATATACATATACATACATATATATATATATATATATATATACATACATACACAAACCCAATTCCAAAAAAGTTGGGACACTGTACAAATTGTGAATAAAAACAGAATGCAATGATGTGGAAGTTTCAAATTTCAATATTTTATTCAGAATACAACATAGATGACATATCAAATGTTTAAACTGAGAAAATGTATCATTTTAAGGGAAAAATAAGTTGATTTTAAATTTCATGGCATCAACACATCTCAAAAAAGTTGGGACAAGGCCATGTTTACCACTGTGTGGCATCCCCTCTTCTTTTTATAACAGTCTGCAAACGTCTGGGGACTGAGGAGACAAGTTGCTCAAGTTTAGGAATAGGAATGTTGTCCCATTCTTGTCTAATACAGGCTTCTAGTTGCTTAACTGTCTTAGGTCTTCTTTGTCGCATCTTCCTCTTTATGATGCGCCAAATGTTTTCTATGGGTGAAAGATCTGGACTGCAGGCTGGCCATTTTAGTACCCGGATCCTTCTTCTACACAGCCATGATGTTGTAATTGATGCAGTATGGGGTTTGGCATTGTCATGTTGGAAAATGCAAGGTCTTCCCTGAAAGAGACGACGTCTGGATGGGAGCATATGTTGTTCTAGAACTTGGATATACCTTTCAGCATTGATGGTGCCTTTCCAGATGTGTAAGCTGCCCATGCCACACGCACTCATGCAACCCCATACCATCAGAGATGCAGGCTTCTGAACTGAGCGCTGATAACAACTTGGGTTGTCCTTGTCCTCTTTAGTCCGGGTGACATGGCGTCCTAGTTTTCCAAAAAGAACTTCAAATTTTGATTCGTCTGACCACAGAACAGTTTTCCACTTTGCCACAGTCCATTTTAAATGAGCCTTGGCCCAGAGAAAACGCCTGCGCTTCTGGATCATGTTTAGATATGGCTTCTTTTTGGACCTATAGAGTTTTAGCTGGCAACGGCGAATGGCACGGTGGATTGTGTTCACCGACAATGTTTTCTGGAAGTATTCCTGAGCCCATGTTGTGATTTCCATTACAGTAGCATTCCTGTATGTGATGCAGTGCCGTCTAAGGGCCCGAAGATCACGGGCATCCAGTATGGTTTTCCGGCCTTGACCCTTACGCACAGAGATTGTTCCAGATTCTCTGAATCTTTGGATGATATTATGCACTGTAGATGATGATAACTTCAAACTCTTTGCAATTTTTCTCTGAGAAACTCCTTTCTGATATTGCTCCACTATTTTTCGCCGCAGCATTGGGGGAATTGGTGATCCTCTGCCCATCTTGACTTCTGAGAGACACTGCCACTCTGAGAGGCTCTTTTTATACCCAATCATGTTGCCAATTGACCTAATAAGTTTCAAATTGGTCCTCCAGCTGTTCCTTATATGTACATTTAACTTTTCCGGCCTCTTATTGCTACCTGTCCATACTTTTTTGGAATGTGTAGCTCTCATGAAATCCAAAATGAGCCAATATTTGGCATGACATTTCCAAATGTCTCACTTTCAACATTTGATATGTTATCTATATTCTATTGTGAATAAAATATAAGTTTATGAGATTTGTAAATTATTGCATTCCTTTTTTATTCACAATTTGTACAGTGTCCCAACTTTTTTGGAATCGGGTTTGTATATAAATATATATATATATATATATATATAAACATAACATAACATGTTTAGATTTTATAAAATTAGTCCAAAGATATTTTTCAAGGATTACTTTTTGTAATTTGTAATTGTAATTTTTGTAACTATCCACTCACCTAGTTTAATATATATTTTTGTCATAGCTTATGATTATATATTTTTATTCATTTATTGTTTTCTCTATAATGAAGTAGTGTGTACTTAGTGGATTCTGGATTGTGTTTAACAAATAACCAAATAACCAAATAACAAATAAATAATTTAACAAGTGACCATTAGTTCCACAAACACACATGTATAGATATTCTATAGTGATGTAGAAATATATGAATGATACATTTATAACTGTTTTATTTTGCCAGTTTGTTCTGATTGTTTCAGTTATTTACTGAATTTAATAAACATTTAAATATTTAAAGGTGTTAGCTGTAATCTTACACTGCAAAATGATAACTTAAAAAGAATTAAATTCATAATTATTTAATGATTGAAGCACACAAAAAATGTATGACAAAGCCCTAAAACTGACAATTAATCGGCATAATCGCGGGCTGCGGGTCGGCCGAGCCAAGCAGGATTTTACCACCTCCGCCTCATTTTGAGCCAGGAAAACTTAGGACACTTAAGACATGTCATACATGCAGTATATTTTGTATATTACATATTTTTTGCATCAAATAAATCATAAAAATATTGATGACTTTGGCTTTTTTTATACCCTAATAGAGCAACGTATCCTGGGAGATACAACTCATAAAATCCAAAATATATCAAATATTTAAAAAATTCCATTGGATGTAAAAAGTGACATAAAATGATTTTTTGCTTATCTTTTTCCACTCTTGCCTGTTTAAGGGTTAAGTTGATGCTGAACCCTGAACATTTCAACTGTAATAACTTTTTTGTGTTGTTGGATACTGATGCAGCACATTTCATAACATTCCTGTTATGATATGAATGAACATACTGCCATTACCCATCCTGAAATATACTGCCTAATAATCACTACCATTTTCCTAAAAACATTCCTCAGTGAACTTAATGAATGCAAACATTGTTGCTGTCAGTCAAACTATTGGCACAAAGACCACCTGAATTAGAACAAACAGGCAGTTAACACGCATCTCATTGGTATTCTGTACAGGGAAACTGTGCTCCTAATAACAATGAACAAAGGTTTACCAAAAATAAGCAGTTGAGATCTATCATTAACAGTTTTGTGTAAATAAGTACATGTCAGACTGACATTAGAACTGAGTAAACACACATGCCGTCGCATGCAAACGCACGTATAGTATACACAAGGAAAACTGAGAATGAGGGAAGGTGGGGTGTTTAGAGCGAGAGGCCTGACAAACGTTAGCCACGTGCCACAATTTTAGACCAAAACTAAAATAGAAGGCATGTGATTTTCCCCTCCATTGCCACCTCAATGAAGGTACTACAGAAAACTAATGAGACGCAATAAGACCTTCACCCTGTGCACCACATCCACACTGGGCCACTCACCTGTTGCTTTCAACTTCTTATTGTGCTGACTCCACTGAAAATGAAAGATGTACAATATATAACACATCTAAACACATATTAAAGCAAACTAACTAGGGATGCGCCGATCCGATACTCAGTATCGGTATCAGCTCCGATACCACCATTACTTGCCAGATCGGGTATCGATCAGACAGGACCGATCCAAATCCGATACCGTGCGTATAATATTCTGTGTTATTGTTAAGCCCCAGTGCCCCACCAAAGGCACAAAAACATTATAAAACATCATCAACACTTCGTGCACTATATTAAGTTTTCTGAAGCCATTCCATAGTTTAATGTGAGGTACAGATGAATATTTAAGTCATTAAATTCAAGTTCACGTCAATGCTTCCCTCCGCTGCGGCTGCCAGTCATTCTCCATTCAGCTTTCAAACTGCGTGTCGCGTTCAGTTACGACAGTCAACACGATGAAACTCTCTCCAAGATGATTCAATGTTCCTGTTATTATGCTTGATCTGTAGATAACGCTTTATGGTTTCGCATAAAATGACTTTATCTTGCTGGAGTTTCTAAATCGTGTTACTTTCTACCGGGTGTCTGTTAGATCACAACACTGGACTAGAGATTGTATTGTTCTTCACACGCATGGTAACTGAATTTTTAAACTGTTAAAAAGAAAGGCTCAATAAAATATTGCATAGATAGATAGATAGATAGATACACACACTACGCATCGATATATCTTCCCTTTGTGTTTTGAACTTCTCAATGCGGACGGACGGAGCGCTGCGACTCCATGTTGCTTCAAGCGCATCACCCTGCGCACGGGATGCGCATACACGCTTTGTGCCGCTCTGTATTGGAGCCTTTCGTATTGTAGTACTTTTGCACAATGGAAGATTATTAATAGCCTTTCTTGTTCTGCCCTATCTATAATATGTTGCTGCCTCATTAAAAAAGCTGCGCTGTACATTTAAAATAAATGTCTTTTAATTTCTTAGTATATAGGCCCTATTTCTAGAAATATATTTACTTGTTTTTCATGAATGTATTTTACAACGTGTAACATTTTACCAGATTTAGTGCTACACATTCACTTTTATTTGTTCCCGACTAAATGTTTTTTTTTTTTTTTCTCCACTAAATATTTAGATTTTATACAATTATTGTGCACTCATGATTTTTCTAGAGTAACTTTTGCTGCTGAATTATCCACTAATCTAGTTTATCCACCATCTGGTTTATAGTAGTATTTTTGTCATAGATTGTGATTTATATATTTTTTTAATTTGTTGTTTTTCTTTATAATGAAGTGGTCTGTATTTAGTAGATTGTGTTTAACACACAATCAGAACACAGTGATTATCAGTTCAACACACTGAGGTATAGAAATTCTACATTGAATTTTTAAACAAAACTGCACTGGTATCGGATTGGTATCGGTATCGGCTGATACTCAGAATTTTTGGTATCGGATCGGATCGGTTCTGAAAAAATGGTATTGGTGCATCCCTAAAACTAACTGACAGGATATTGACTAACTACAATATACACTACCTTTAAGAAGTTTGGGGTTTATTCAGCAAGGACACACTGAATTGATCAAAAATGACAGTAAAGCCATTCATAATGTTACATAGGATTTCTATTTCAAATAAATGTTGTTCTTTTGAACTTTTTATTTATCAAAGAATCATTAAAAAAATGGATGACGGTTTCCACAAAAATATTAGGCAGAACAAATCAAGATTGGTATAAGAATGTTTCTTGAGCTCCAAATCATATCATATTAGAATGATTTCCGAAAGATCATGTGACTCTGAAAACTGGAGTAATGATGCTGAAAATTCAGCTTTGCCATTACAGGAATAAATTAAAATTTAAAATACATATATTTTAAATAGTACTAATATTTTACAATATTAGTGTTTTACTATATTTTTGATCCAATAAATGCAGCCTTGGTAGACATAAAAGACTTGTTTCAAAAACATGAAAACATTTTACTGAACACAAACTTATGCCGGGTTCAGACTACACGATATCAGCCCAATTTCGGCACAATCCGCTTGATGTAGGGTGTCGTGGTGATTCGTAAACGACAATGGTTGTCAGGATGCAAAAATCACATTTTTCATCTTGTGTGTCATGGTGGACGACAACCAACGCCGCGTCTGCGACGCTTCACAATGTCACGACAGAAAAATAGCATGTTTAAAAAAAAAACTAATTTTAAAATTGGTCCTCCACAACGGTTACATCACATCTGTGTAGTTGACCAACAGGAAAAGAGAGACTCTTCCATACACATCTTTCAAACATGGTGAAGCTAGGCAATTATATTGGTGCTGCTAGGTGGAATTATGCAATGGAGGAAAGGTTTGTGGAGCTATGGCAACAATACTCCTACCTAATGATGTTTCCTCAAGGGACTAAATCCAACAAAAGTTATTTTTCCATTTCTAATATTGAAATAAAACAGCATATTTCACTAGTAACTGTTAAACTGGAAGACTAGATAAGAAAAAGACCACATTACAACAGGATTACAGATTTGTTTTGTTTTTTTCCCTACTGTACTAGGTTCCCCTGTGACTTCTTGCATAAAAGCCCAGAAGTTAACTATCAAAAACACCTGCCACACTGTACTCACTGGGGATGAACAGGAGCTATATTCACCACCAGTTTATTTTGAACTGCTAGCAGCCCATGAAAGCTGTCAGACACAGATTATGATTCCATAGTAATCATACATGCAGATCTACATGGGAGAACTATTGCAGTGTTCGGATTGTGTATACTGTTGAGAATGCCACCTGTAGCTTCAGGTAGCCTGTAAGATTATAAGAGAACATAATTCCACCAAAAAAAGTTTGGACAAACATCCAAATAACTAAAATCATAGAAAATGCACCAATAGATGCATGCATAAAATGTACAGCAAAATATGGAGACGTGCGCTCGGCTTACCGTGTAAAAGCCAATCCTACACAGGGCTATTGAGAGCTGAATGTGTTCTGACATCGTCCCCAGCAACAGCGTTACCCCAGACAACAAACAAGCCAAGCCAGAGTAACTGAATGAGGCCAGGAGGAGGACGGCTTTGAAGAGGGAACACAGAAAGATACTATACGAAGACAGAGATTCAATGGTACCTTCTTCAAATGAAAGGATGGAGAAAAGAGGAAACAGTTCTGTTCATTCCCCATTCATAAATAAACAAGAGCTAGAGGTGGGTGAATAATCAGGGAGGGAGAGAGAGAGAGAGAGAGAGACACAACAATTAAAGGGGATTAGTAGAGCGCAGTCTCAAGAGATTATCAGCTCAGTGACTCGTACTGCAAAATAAAACTGCTAATTGGATTAGTTACTTTTACACACCTACTACAAACGATGAATTATACAGAATAATCAAAAATTGTCAAAAATGAAGTTTGAGTTAAATAATCACATCACATGTCCTCTGTGAAAAAAGCAGACAAACAGCTAAATTATGACATTATACAGTGGGGAGAACAAGTATTTGATACACTGCCGATTTTGCAGGTTTGCCCACTTACAAAGCATGTAGAAGTCTGTAATTTTTATCATAGGTACTCTTCAACTGTGAGTGACAGAATCTAAAACAAAAATCCAGAAAATCACATTGTATGATTTTTAAGTAATTCATTTGAATTTTATTGCATGACATAAGTATTTGATCACCTACCAACCAGTAAGAATTCTGGCTCTCACAGACCTGTTAGTTTTTCTTTAATAAGCCCTCCTGTTCTCCACTCATTACCTGTATTA
This sequence comes from Coreius guichenoti, assembly GCA_039654105.1. Classification (NCBI taxonomy): domain Eukaryota; kingdom Metazoa; phylum Chordata; class Actinopteri; order Cypriniformes; family Gobionidae; genus Coreius; species Coreius guichenoti. The sequence continues at coordinate 28,800,391 of CM077169.1, read as the reverse complement.
ACTGCACCTGTTTGCACTCGTTACCTGTATAAAAGACACCTGTCCACACACTCAATCAAACAGACTCCAACCTCTCCACAATGGCCAAGACCAGAGAGCTGTGTAAGGACATCAGGGATAAAACTGTAGACCTGCACAAGGCTGGGATGGGCTACAGGACAATAGGCAAGCAGCTTGGTGAGCAGGCAACAACTGTTGGCGCAATTATTAGAAAATGGAAGAAGTTCAAGATGACGGTCAATCTCCCTCGGTCTGGGGCACCATGCAAGATCTCACCTCGTGGGGCATCAATGATCATGAGGAAGGTGGGACCACAGTCTCAAAGAAAACCATTAGTAACACACTACGCTGTCATGAATTAAAATCCTGCAGCGCACGCAAGGTCCCCCTGCTCAAGCCAGCACATGTCCAGGCCCGTCTGAAGTTTGCCAATGACCATCTGGATGATCCAGAGGAGGAATGGGAGAAGGTCATGTGGTCTGATGAGACAAAAATAGAGCTTTTTGGTCTAAACTCCACTCATCGTGTTTGGAGGAAGAAGAAGGATGAGTACAACCCCAAGAACACCATCCCAACCGTGAAGCATGGAGGTGGAAACATAATTCTTTGGGGATGCTTTTCTGCAAAGGGGACAGGACGACTGCACCGTATTGAGGGGAGGATGGATGGGGCCATGTATCACGAGATCTTGGCCAACAACCTCCTTCCCTCAGTAAGAGCATTGAAGATGGGTCGTGGCTGGGTCTTCCAGCATGACAACGACCCAAAACACACAGCCAGGGCAACTAAGGAGTGGCTCCGTAAGAAGCATCTCAAGGTCCTGGAGTGGCCTAGCCAGTCTCCAGACCTGAACCCAATAGAAAATCTTTGAAGGGAGCTGAAAGTCCGTATTGCCCAGCGACAGCCCCGAAACCTGAAGGATCTGGAGAAGGTCTGTATGGAGGAGTGGGCCAAAATCCCTGCTGCAGTGTGTGCAAACCTGGTCAAGAACTACAGGAAACGTATGATCTCTGTAATTGCAAACAAAGGTTTCTGTACCAAATATTAAGTTCTGCTTTTCTGATGTATCGAATACTTATGTCATGCAATAAAATGCAAATTAATTACTTAAAAATCATACAATGTGATCTTCTGGATTTTTGTTTTAGATTCCGTCTCTCACAGTTGAAGAGTACCTATGATAAAAATTACAGACTTCTGCATGCTTTGTAAGTGGGCAAACCTGCAAAATCGGCAGTGTATCAAATACTTGTTCTCCCCACTGTATATTCTGATGAGCTATGTATTAATGCAGAGAAAGTGTTAAGGATCATAATGCCAGTAATAGTGATGATTTTGTACTACTCAGAGAGTGAAAAACTCAGTGAGAGTTAGAAATGTACAAGTAGGAAGCTGATAATATTATCAAAGCATGCTGCTGGTGTGCCTAAGTAATATACTTATATTATGATCTCAAATGGTCATCTCTGTCTAAACAAAAATTGGACTGAATTATCCACTGTTGTAAATTTTAACCAGTTGATTGAAAATAAAGCAATGCACATTCTAAAAATCTAAATTCAAATAATGTATATAGAATTATTCAGAGCAGATAAATACTATAAACCATTTATTATTTTGACATCCCTTTTCTTAAAAATTGTTTAAAGGCTAAAATGTGAGGTTTATCATTTTATTTATTTTATATGTAGTACATGTTAGTACTGTAAGTTACCATTTCATCTCTTCTTGGGCTCTTCTTTCTTTCTTTTATTTCTTTTTCTTCTATTTTTTTTTATTACTTTTATTCAGCAAGGACACATTCGATTCAACAAAAGAGGCAGTAAAGACATTTACAGTGTTACAAAACATTTCTATTTGAAATAAATGATGTTCTTTGGAACTCTGTATTTAATAAAGAACCCTTTAAAATGTTTCCAAAAAAAATATTAGGCAGCACAACTTTTTTTCAACATTAATAATAATAATAATAATAAAAAACCAAATCATCAAATTAGATTTCTGAAGGATTATGTGATACTGAAGACTGGAGTAATTATGCTAAAAATACAGCTTTGCCATCACAGGAATAAAATACATCTGAAAAGTTTTTTAAATCGAAACCATTTATTTTAAGTTCTAGCAATATTTGTATTATTATCTATATGTACTCCTAATAAATATCCACAAGGTGGCAGTATTGATTTATCATTCACATCTGTCTGTAAACATACATCTGTCATACTGCACAGAAGAAAAACTAAGGTATATGCACCCAAAATGAATATGTCATACATTAAGCCACAATATTCGTATGTGCCAAATAGTTCAGAATTTATTTATTTATTTAAAAGGAGTTTTGTATTTGCTCCTACTTAGTGTAGCATTTTATGTATCCTTTTGAATATATTTGAAAATGTATTTTATTTCTGTGATAGCAGTTACATTTTCAGCATGATTACTCCAGTCTTCAGTGATCACATGATCCTTCAGAAATCATTCTAATATGATCTAATTTGAAGCTCAAGTAACATTTCTTATTATAAAATTTTAAAACAGTTGTGCTGCTTATTTTTTAATCAGGATTTCATAGAAAGTTCAAAACAGCTTACAGTATGAAACAAAACTTTTGTAACACTGTAAGTCTTTACTGTCACCAAAATGTCCCCAAACTTTTGAACAGTAGTGTGTGTAACAACATAATATGTCATGCTTGTTGAGTACAAGCTTCCTAATGTGAACATATCAGTTCTCTTTGCCTATTCTAAAAATGGTCTGCCCCGTCCCTTGCCCAGAAACCTAAGCATAGGAATGTCTTTTTATAGCTTTGGTTGGTTCTAACAGCATCGCTCTACTTCACATTCACTACACAAAAAGTCAAGGGAAACTCTGCACCCAGAGTCATGGCAGGAGAGGGGATCACTATTTCCCACTGGATATCAAGCCCTGTGCGCTACCAGGAGCACTTCAAAACAAAGAATCTCAATGAATGTACTGAAGATCATCGACTATTTGCCCTGCCGGGACCTGAATGTCTGCCGGTTAAAATGGACACTGAGGGGAGTCAAACAGACAGTGAGGACGAGGATTCAGGAGAGCCAGTGTTTCAAATCCTGCTGGACGTGACTCAGTTTAAACCAGAAGACATCCTCATACAGGTCTTTGAGGGGTGGCTGCTAATCAGAGGTCGGCATGGGGTGAGGATGGATGAGCATGGGTTTGTGTCGAGGAGTTTCACTAGACAGTATCAGCTGCCTGACCGTCAACTCCAGGCGGGGGACCTCAAAGCCATGCTGTGTCATGATGGGATACTAGTGGTGGAGACCAAGGACCGATGGTGGCCAGCGTGTGATTAGAAAAATGCAATGACTTAACATAATTAATCATGACATGATCCAACTTGGGCTGTGCTAGTGGAACGTTTTTGTTGTTTTCTCTCAGTTACATAGAGTATATCAAGTACAGTTTCATCAAGTACAATAATAGTCCCCTAGCAGGAATGTGATTAAGCTTTATCACAATGACATCTCACTATGTCATATTGCAAACACGACTGTCAGCATGCCACTATCATAACGCGGTCTAACTGTCCTTAAAATCTTTGGACAAAACCTGTAAGCACATAAATAATTCATCGGCAGGCATCACACCATAATACTGTAAAATTAACCCTTTAATTAAAGTACATTTAATGCGTCTTGTCTGTGTCATATTGTATTTTAATCGTGGCACATGTATAAATGAATGTAGATGGAGAAAGCTTCTTAAATGTTGCTTAAAGGAGACTGTACATCTACATAGCAATGTCCGTTAACAAATCTTTGTTTTGAATCGGATCTTTCAATGAATCGGTTGAACCCGTTCACACACGGGCCTCTGACTGAATCGAATGACCTTTTCGTAAAAAGCCGATAACCAATGATAGTAGCAGGGATTTCGGTTCGTTCTAAGCATAAACAGTATTTTACGTTCTGTCTCCAGCGTTTTCCGGCCTTTTTAACGGTAACCGGTTAGAACTAAATAAAAACACGGTTACAACTTTTACTTTAAAAGAGTGCGCTGTGATTAAAATAAAATTCCAATTACATGAAACGAGTCGCAATTGAATTTATCATAAACAGATGCGTACTTATTTAAGGAAGGATTACTAATGTTTGATAAATAACATAATTTACCTCAACATCGACTTCTTGAAGACTGCAACTGTCGCAGTTCTACTCAGTCTGAACGACGCGGGAAATTTAACAGGAAGTGGCGTAATTCCTAATGTTTACTGGGAAAGTATTTGGTTTCATGAAATAAATAATATATATATATATATATATATATATATATATATATATATATATATATATATATATATATATATTAACTCAAGAACAGATTACTGCTGCCTTCACGTGCTATCGGAAATTTCCTACTTCCCACTTCTGAAGTCGTGATTACGGGCACATTGCATTCAAATTGTGACTTGAGAGGGCGTTCATGTCCAAATTTGAAACGAGGAAACTGCATTAAAACAGCATTAAAACGGGATTTGTTCCTATTTTAAATTACATTCAAGAAACGGAGGATTTGACGGAATGGAGGAGTTGACTGATGGAGTAAGGTATTGATTTAATATCGCAATAGAATAACTGTTACCAATATAAACTAGAAACTTGTTCAAAGGCTGTTTTAGTAGCATTTTATTAAAGCTTGCAAAACTTTATCATCAGCGTGAAGTTTAGTATGGTTTAATTTAATGCAAATCACATATGGCTCTATGACTTTGTGTTTAGAGCTGAATTATAGCTGCAATAAACTAAATTGTGACACATGGAGGGAAAATACACGTGGCTTTTTTTGGGCATTTAATTTAGCGAATGTAATATCCCACGTGATGAGGTAATTGCGTGTTGACATAAAATAATCACTAAAAGAGTTCATTGTATAAAACAGTTCAAAAGAGCCGATTTGCGAAAATCAGAAGTCCTCCCTATGTTAGATTTGATTCGTGCTGCCTGGTGCTTAGCTCCGCCCTCGACTACCCGGACTGGTTGTGCTCGCCTCGGCGCTGTTCAGGGTGAGTGAGTGTACACTCGGTGTGGGACGGGCGCACAGCACAGCGACTGGGCTGTGGATGTTAAACTCCACGGATGAAGAAATGATTCTGCCCACAGCTCTGGGGATTTTAAACACGGCAGCTGATTAAGTGTCACGTTATCATATGACCGTTGTGAGGAGGACCCTGGAGATAGAGGGCTTGTGGTTGCCGCAGCTAACGCGCAAGTTGTTGTCAGTATCGCAGGTCAGTCAGTGAGTGAGTGAGTTTGGGTTAGAGTTAGCTAGCTGATACGCTAGCCTTAAACGATTTTAAATTCATCGCAGCTTGGAGATATTTTGTGTCATGGCTCTGCGAGCGAGAGCTCTGTATGACTTCAATTCAGAAAACCCAGGGGAGGTATCAGTAAAGGAGCAGGAGATTGTAACTCTGTACAGCGAGCAGGACATTGAGGGCTGGCTGGAGGGGACAAACAGCAGAGGGGAGAGAGGGCTTCTCCCTGCGTCCTACGTCGAGATATTGAGGAATGACACCGTCTCTTCTTTTAACAACAACTCTCGATATGCCAACATTCCCACTGGTGGTTTTGACTTAAAAAACCAAACTCAAGAGAGCTACAGCAGTGCACCAGCATCCAGCTTCACAGCCTACCCTGCTCTACCTCAACAACAACATCCAGGGACCCCAGCCAGTGATGATGATTGGGATGATGACTGGGACGATCACTCGTCCGTAGCTGATGAACCAGGGATTGTTGGTCGAGGATACAGGAATTATGAAGGAAACGGACCCTCTAGCTACAGCATCTCCACATCCTCCATGCCTAGAGGTGCACAGCAAGCCAAAAGTTCAGCCACGGTCAGCAGAAATCTGAACAGGTTCTCCACTTTTGTGAAGTCAGGCGGTGAGGCGTTCATCCTGGGGGAAGCATCCGGCTTTGTGAAGGATGGGGATAAAATCTGTGTGGTGATGGGTCAGTACGGTCCAGAGTGGCAGGAAAACCCGTACCCATTCACTTGCACTATTGATGATCCTACCAAGCAGACGAAATTCAAAGGCATGAAAAGTTACATTTCTTACAAGCTGACGCCGACCCACATGCAGAGTCAGGTCAACAGAAGATATAAGCATTTTGATTGGCTCTACACACGGTTGGTGGAGAAATTTCCTGTCATTTCAGTGCCACACATCCCTGAAAAACAAGCCACCGGTCGTTTTGAAGAAGACTTCATTTCTAAAAGGAGAAGAGGGCTGATATGGTGGATGAATCATATGACCAGCCACCCTGTACTGGCCCGGTGTGATGTTTTCCAGCACTTCCTCACCTGCTCCAGCACGGACGAAAAGTCTTGGAAGCAAGGGAAGAGGAAAGCAGAGAAGGACGAGATGGTCGGTGCCAATTTCTTCCTCACCATCAGCACTCCAGCAGCCCCACTTGACCTGCAAGACGTTGAAAGCAGGATTGATGGATTCAAGGCCTTCTCCAAGAAAATGGATGACAGCGTGATTCAAGTCAACGCCACGCTCAACGAGTTTGCGAGGAAGCAGATAGCCGGGTTCAAAAAAGAGTATCAGAAAGTGGGACAGTCTTTTAAGTATCTAAGTCAAGCATTTGAGATGGATCAGCAGGCATACTCAGTTGGTTTGAACCAAGCAATTGCGTACACAGGAGAAGCCTACGAAGCTATTGGAGACTACTTTGTGGAGCAGCCTAAACAAGACGTGGACCCTGTGATGGATTTGTTAGCTCTGTACCAAGGACACCTCACCAACTACCCTGATATCATCCATGTTCAGAAAGGTAATCATTTACTCATTTATTTGTATCATCTTCTAAATACGTGCGTAACTGTGTTCAGCTAAGATCAGTGGGCATGAAAGATAACAGGGTCACTTGCTCTCAAAAGTTTGCTTTGCTTGACTGATTTGTTTGCATTGAAGTGCCACAGATGAGTTCACTGGCTGTCCTGGTTTCGTCTGACTGCTGAGTCACATGGGGTGAGCTCTTGCTGACGTGCTGTGTGTGTTTTTCCTGTGGTCTGTAAATCTGCCACATACGATGACAAAGACCGAAACTATTGACGTACCGCATTGTTCGTGGAAGGTTGATGGGAGAGTTACAGCACACATGCAATCATTCAGTCAATTGTTTTTCATTTATTTGAGCATGGATGTTATTTTAAAGTGGTACAGTCTAGTTTAGTGACATTTCTGACATTTCTGACATTTAACAATTGATAATGTCCTCCTTGATTGTATTGTAAAACAAGTGTCATTTTATTGTAGATATTTTTCATCTGAAATCATGATGAGACTCGTTTATCATTTTCATCATGATGCTTCAGAATGCAAATAAGGCCCTCAGAGGATGTAGGAAGTGCAGCAATCACACCTTCAGTTTTTTTTTTATTAACTGCTTGAATATTTAAGACGCTGATTAACATTTGCAGATTTATGTGATACGTTCTAGATTTCGAGATTTTTTTTTTGATAGACTTGTTGTTTTTTTTTAAATGGAGCCACTAGCATGTAATGTAGGTCTCATGTAGCATGCAATGATCACTTAATACATTTTTCAATCACGACTGGATTGATTGTAATGTTGTTGTTTTTTTTTTTACTGTGTTCTCTAAATTTCACTGCAGTTACATCATGTACTTGTGCAAAGTGTAGTAGTCATCATGATTTAAATGAAACAGCCGAAACCCGTATCCACATTAATCGTATGAAATGTTTATTGTTGCACGCTTAAGAGCCCAGAGGCAATACTTCATTTTGAACTTACTAAAAATTATCATATATACAACACAGTTCAAAAGTTTAGGACCAGTAAGATTTAAAATAAATAAATAATAATAATACATTAATTAATACATTAATTCAACAAGTGTGCATTAAATTGTTCAAAAGTGACAGTAAAGACATTTATAATTTTATGAAAAATTTCTGTTTTATATAAATACTGTTTTTCTTACTTTCTATTCATCAACGAAGCCTGAAAAAATGTATCACAGTTTTCACAAAAATATTAAACCTCACGGCTGTTTTCAATACTGATAAGAAATGTTACTTGAGCAACAAATCAGCATATTAAAATTATTTCTGAAGGATCATGTGACACTGAAGACTGGAGTAATGACTGGAGCATTTATATACACATTGTCTTGTATGTTTTCAGAGAATGACCAGACTTATAGGCAACACTAAATTTTACAAGCTGTTTCAACAGTCCACATTTATGCATCTACTCGTAACCACAACATGAACAAATAGTGTGACTTTGTTAAAGCTCATAGAGATTGTCTATGAGCTGCAGGGTAGCAGTGTACATTAATATGCCTGCCATTTCCTTATGGGAATGTAGCAAATGTTTTTCACAACAAAATTTAAAAAGTGGCCTAAATTTAGATACGTTTATTTTTATGACTGTTAAATGTGTAAACCAGATGTTTAATGAGGTACAGACTGGTGCTGCAGACACACCGCTGTCACTGTATTGTGCTTTGGAAAAACTGAAATGTTGTGTCGTACTTCCAGCAGAGAGGCCTCAGTCTGTGACTGATCCAGCCGACTGTCTAGGACTGAGGTCACCTGCGGCTGACTGAAGCCCATATGCCATACCTGAGCACTTGCCAAGCAGTGTAATGTATTTTTTTTAGCAAACTCTTATTGTCATTGTCACCATATAATTTTAGCATGGAAAAAACAGCCTTATAAATGTATGAGTGAGAAATGTCATCTTTTTTGCATTGTGTCTGTGGGTTCAACCCCAATGTCACACTTAACTTAAGCAACTGTGAGCAGTGAGCATAAGATAGAGCATCTACGGTTTCTGAGGAAACAATCATCCAGACTTTGAATGAGTCAGTAGAAAACTGAGCAAATCTGTCCACTTTCCATCACCACTGTGACAGAATAAATACTGACATCATATCTGTGCTCTGATTATGGCAAACAAAAAGAGACATTTAAGACATTCAAACCCCCCTGAGGATTAGGGGGCATATTATAACCACTTCCTGTCTCATCTCCTCATAGACATTTAGACATCTATCTTTCATAAGCAATAATGATAATTTGGGCTTTGAATTCTGGTCATAGCTGCATTATGACAGTTTAGTTGTTACAGTTTCATCACATTGTCATTTGCCATCTGTTTACCCACTCAGATTTTGTCACCATTGTAATAAATTTCATGGTGATATGAAAATCAATACCATAAAAACAACTGCACCTAAAATGCCTAAAATACTCTACAACCACCTAAACCATAACATACCTCATTAAGCAACAGATGAAAGCTGATTTGCATTCACCTGTGTAACTCAACAACATAATGCGTTTGCAGTTTTTTTTTTTTTTTTTAAAGATTATCACATTTCAAGGCCGTCATAATGTCCACAGGGATATATGAAAGGTTTGCTGTATTTTTGATAAAATACACATGAGCACAGCATGTATTGATTTGTGTCACTATAGAGCCCCCATTAGCGATGGACGTGAAGAGCCATTAGTGAACATACTGACGTTGGTATAAATGAGACCCTTTTTTCCATCGCCTTTCTGTGACATGCAGTGAAATATGTTGAAGTATATGTCGTTTTTATGATACTGAGAGGAAATAATGACTCAAATGTGATGTGGTTAGCTGAGGAAGTTAGCACTGTGCATAAACCCTCAGCCACTAAAAAGTGATCAGTTGACTTAACTTACAAAAAGTGAGGAAACCTTAATTGAAAAAATTAAGTTACAGTGGTGGTCAGAATTATTGGCACCCCTGGTAAATATGATCAAAGATGGCTGTAAAAAATAAATCTGCATTGTTTATCCTTTTAATCTTTTTTTTTTTTTTTTTTTTTTCAAAAAATTCACAAAAATCTGAACTTTCATTGAAGTAAAAGAATTGAAAGTGGGGGGTAAATCACATTATGAAATAAATTCTCCAAAATTTTATTACCCTTTTATTAAATACTTTTTGCAACCTCCTTTTGCCAAGATAACAGCTCTGAGTCTTCTTCTATAACACCTGATGAGTTTGGAGAACACCTGATAAGAGATCAGAGGCCATTCCTCCATACAGAATCTCTCCAGATCCTTCAGATTCCCAGATCCATGTTGGTGCTTCTTCTCTTCAGTTTACCCCACTCATTTTCTATAGGGTTCAGGTCAGGAAACTGGGATGGTCATGGCAGAAGCTTCATTTTGTGCTCAGTGACACATTTGTGTGTTGATTTTGATGTTTGTTTTGGATCGTTGTTCTGATGGAAAATCCAACCATGGCCCATTATAAGATTTCTAGCAGAGGCCATCAGGTTTTGATGATTTTTTTTATCTGTTGGTATTTGCTAAAATCCATGATACCATGTATCTGAACAAGATGTCCAGGACCTCCAGCAAAAAAATAGGCCCACAAGATTAAAGATCCAGCGGTATTTTTAACCGTGGGCATGGGGTACTTTTTATCTGGTGGATTTGCTGCCAAAAAGCTCTTTTCATAGTTTCATCTGATCATAGAACCAGGTCCCTTTTGAATTTCCAGTCATGTCTGACAACTGAATATGCTGGAGTTTGTTTCTGGATGAGCAAGAAGGATTTTTCTTGAATCCCTCCCAAACAACATGTGGTGATTGTAGGGGTTGTTTGAATTTTTTTTTTTTATGCTTTCTGACCCCAAGACTCAACTAATCTCTGCGATTCTCCAGCTGTGATTCTTGGAGAGTCTTTGGCCACTCAAACTCTCCTGCTCGCCGTGCATTAAGACAATATAGACACACGTCCTCTTCCAGGCAGATTCGTAACATCTTTAGTTGATTGGAACTTCTTAATTATTGCCCTGATGGTGGAAATGGGAATTTTCAATGCTTTAGCTATTTTCATACAGCCACTTTCTATTTTGTGAAGCTCAACAATCTTTTACTGCACATCAGAACTATATTCTTTGGTTTTACTCATTGTGATGAATGATCAAGGGAATTTGGCCTTCGTGTTTCCTCATATTTATACTCCTGTGGAACAAGACGTCATAGCTAGACAATTTCATGTTCTTAGTCACCCTGGTGTGCTAAAAAATGTAAATATTAGTGGGAATATACTTCAGAGATATTTTACTCATAAAAAATTCTAGGGGTGCCAATAATTGTGGCCAACGTGTTTTGGAGAAAAGCATTTATTTCATAATGTGATTTACCCCCCACTTTCAATTCTTTTACTTCAATGAAAGGTTAGATTTTTGTGAATTTTTTGAATAAAAGATCAAAAGGATAAACAATGCAGATTTATTTTTTACAGCCATATTTGATCATATTTACCAGGGGTGCCAATAATTCTGACCACCACTGTATGTGAAATTGTCAAGTTCACGAGACAAAGAGACAAACAAAAATAACAACTTTATTTAACGATTTCTTCTAGCCTGTGTCAGACTCTTACGCTGTTGACGCAGTGTAAACAGTGCAGTACTTCCGAGTTCTACAGCAGAACGACTCGTGCGCATGCCTCGTGGTGCTCACGTGAACAGCGTCGGCCAATGGTAAGCCGGCGTTCTGGAAGCCCTTCACTGTTTACACTGCGTCAACAGCGTAAGAGTCTGACACAGGCTAGAAGAAATTGTTGAACAAAGTTGTTATTTTTGTTTGTTTTTTGCGCACAAAAAGTATACTCGTCGCTTCATAAAATTAAGGTTAAACCACTGGAGTCACATGGACTATTTTAACGATGTCTTAACACTTTCAAGGCCCAGAAATTTAGTAAATTAAATAGCTGTCTATGCCGAAGATGAACGAAGGTTTTACGGGTTTGGAACGACATGAGGGTGAGTAAATAATGACAGAATTTTCATTTTTGGGTGAACTATCCCTTTAATAATTTTAAGGCAACGGGTTTCCTCACTTTTTTTTTTTTAAGTCAAGTCAACTGATAGTATTTATTGTGTTAGCAACATGGAAAAATGTTAGCCTATCTCTAGTCATTCGAGGTGAAGTCTGAAAATACCTCTTTTAATGTAGTTCAACTTGTTCTCTCTTCCATAAAATGACATACACTATATTGCCAAAAGTATTGGGACACCCCTCCAAATCATTGAATTCAGGTGTTTCAATCACTTCCATGGCCACAAGTGTATAAAATCAAGCACCTAGGCATGTAGACTGCTTCTACAAACATCTGTGAAAGAATGGGTCACTCTCAGTAGCTCAGTGAATTCAAGCGTGGTACCGTGATAGGTTGTCACCTGTGCAATAAGTCCGTTTGTGAAATTTCCTCACTACTAAATATTCCACGTTCAACTGTTTGTGGTATTATAACAAAGTGGAAGCAATTGGGAACAACAGCAACTCCGCCACGAAGTGGTAGGCCACGTAAAATCACAGAGCGGGGTCAGCGCATGCTGAGGCGCACAGTGCACAGAAGTCGCCAACTTTCTGCAGAGTCAATAGCTACAGACCTCCAAACTTTGTGTGGCCTTCTGAATTAGCTCAAGAACAGTTGGCAATATAGTGTATCTTAAAATGTCAGTGCCACTGTTTTGTCTCAAGATTCACACCAATAATGTTTTTTTTTTTAAGGCACATTTATAAAAGTTAAATGTACTAATTAATCTAAGGCCTAATCCTGGCTTAATCTAAATCCTGTCTGTGAAACCAGGCCTTTAAATGTTTGTCTGATACACTGTGACCTGTTCTTAATTTGGGCAGTCCAGTTGAGTCGCACTTTCCTCAGATTATTTTCTTTAAACTGAAAATGATGTCGTCATCTATACCCACCCTTTTTGTCTGTGGAACACAAAAGGAGTAATTGTCGATCTCTTGTTCATACTAAAGAAATCATGGTGAGCACTGTTCAAAAGTATTTTGTTTTTGAAAGAAGTCTCTTATGCTCACCAAGGCTGCATTTATTTAATCAGAAGTATAGTAAAACAATAATATTATTAAAATTTAAAATAACTGTTTTCCATTTTAATATATTTTAAAATTTAATTTATTCCTGTGATGACAGTGCTGAATTTTTAGTATCATTACTCCAGTCTTCAGTGTCACATGATCCTTCAGAAATCATTCTAATATGATGATTTGATGTTCAAGAATCATTTCATACTATTATCATTGTTGAAAACAGTTGTGCTGCTTATTGTTTTTGTTGAAATCAGGGTACTTTTTTTTCTTTCTTTTTTTTGATGAACAGAAAGTTCAAAAGAACAGCATTTATTTGAAAATGTAACAATGCAAAAGTCTTTTCTGACACTTTTGATACATTTAATTCATCCTTGCTAAATAAAATATTCATTTTGCCGCAGATGAGACGTTCTGCCTAATATCTTCTTTTGTGTTTCACTGAAGGAAGAAAAAATAAAGGGTTGGGAATTGCATGAGGATGAGTAAGTGATGACAAAATATTAATGTTTGAATGGACGATTCTTTAATCCATCTGTCACTGCTGTTTTTCAGGAAAGATGATTATTAGAGTCATAAGATTCAGCCACCATAGAAGACACGGCAGCTTCTGAAATGGGCTGAAAGCTGAAATTCATTGCTCTCTATTTAGGTGCTGAAGTACTCTGTCTTGTAATTCACAGCGGGTGACTTTTGTATTTTCCTTAAATGCCGATGAATCTAATGGTGCCGTTCCAAAGCAAATTGGACTTTCTCTCACTTTGTTGTGCCAGTGATCTGCATTTGCCTTCTCATTTGTTTAAAAAGCCAAATAATTTGATGAGAGCAAAGTCCCATGCAAAAAGTCATGATCCAGATCTGTGTAATATGTTCGGGGGAGTCGTAGGGGACTTGTGTTCTCTGGTTGCAGTTCACTGGCAGGACTATGTTGTGTAATAGCACGTATTACGTAATGCCTGAAGAGGTTCTGCAGAAGCAAGCTTTATAGTGGCTCAATCGAGCGCAGATTCCCAGTGTGTCTCCTCCTTTTTCAGACCATTTTCATACAACTGTTTTATTACTCTCTTTTTACTATTACTACTCTCTTTTATTACTTTGTTTGATGTTCCACCTATTAAAAGCTATTTTTACAAATGATTGGTAACAATAAATGCATCTTATCTGAAGCTTTAATTGAGGGAATGGAGCATGATTTGGTGTCTTAAATTATGTAAAATGTATTTTATTTAGGCATGTACACTATTTTTATGTACTATTATTAACTGAAGTGTGTCCCTTCTGTAATCTGTAAGACGTCAGATAAAGTGGTCGCCACTTCAGCTATGCACGTCTGAAAAGACCTCTTTTAATGTAGTTCAACTTGTTTTCTCTTTTCCATGAAACAAGATTTTAGATGTGTGCCATATTCCAAGTCTTCTGAAGCCGAAAGATAGTTTAGAGAAGGGTTATGCACATTCAATCTGCACAACATTTTCCCAAGTTACTTTTGAATGTATTTTCTAAACTTTTTTGTATCTTTTATACTTAAATTGCATGATTATTGTAGGTTGAAAAATTTTAAGTGTTTGTCTGATACACTGTGACCTGTTCCTAATTTGGGAAGTCCAATCGAGTCACACTTTCCTCAGATTATTTTCTTTAAACTGAAAATTATGTCATTATCTACCAACCCTTTTTGTCTGTGGAACACAAAAGGGGTAATTGTCAGTCTCTTTTTCATACTACAAAAATCATAGTAAGTAGTATTTTGTTTTTGAAATAAGTCTCTCATGCTCACAAAGGCTGCATTTATTTGATCAGAAGCATAGTAAAACAGGAATATTATTCATTTAAAATAACTGTTTTCAGCGTTGTTACAGGAAGAGCGCCTCTACAACGGAGTTACACATTTAGACAAGCAGTCTGAGTTTATTAACCCGCTAGCAATGCGCTTCAGATTACGCTGTGTTCATTCACATATCGGCAATGCCCGACATTATTGATTATGATTTAGTTATTTGAGACAGT